>PVLA01006708.1:96814-118433 GCA_004027455.1 Hydrochoerus hydrochaeris | reverse complement strand
TTGTTACTGCCTGTTTCCTTGTTATTTTTAAGAGATCTTTCCTTTCATGATCACACATTGCAAACTTGTCTTCAAGTTTTGATAGTCTATCCTTAGTTTCTTTTAAGGAGTTTTGCCAGCTTTCAATGGAGTTTTTAATTTCCTGGTAGTCTCTTTGAATCTGCTTCATGTATTCTATATTTTCTTTATATTCTTTATCTAATGTTTCTCTCCTCTTTTTGTGTTCCTCCCTTCTTCTGTCTGTATCTTCCTGAGAGATGCTCCCTGAGAGCATTTCTTTTACTGCTCTACTTATATCTTGCTTTACCTGATTTAATATTTCAGTTTTCAGCTCATCTACAAGGTCCCGAAGACGTCTTTTAATGTCCATTGAAACCATGTCTGCTGTTGCGTGTTTGCTGCCCTCAGTTTCCCTTGTTTTTTCCTCTCCTGGATCAGGGCTCTCAGGGTTCTGGGCTGGGGGCCTCTTCCTGCCTCTCTCTCCTGTCATGGTCCTGGCTTCCTCCACACAGGTTACAGTGCAGGTCCCAGCCCCCTTCCCTGTTGGCCACGTTTCCTCCGAACCACACTGGTGAGGGACCTCTACCCTCTCCTGAGTGCTCTTATCACTGAGGTGCAAGCAGTGGCTGCCTATGCCTGCCCCTCCCCACCAGGCCAGCCAAACTGCAGAGGCCTTCCCCTGGTTAGTGCTTGCTAGGCGCAGGGAATCTATTTGGGACAGCTCATTGGGTCCCAGCCAGGGGCGCAGCTGAGTCCAAGCAAATCCCAGGAATCTGCTTTGGGGAGGGAGGAACCAACTGAAGTCACTGTTGCTCCCAGTTCAGGCTCCTCCTGCCAGATTCCAACATGTCGCCCATTTGATCTCACCCTTCCCGTGTGGGGGGGGTCCCAATCCCAGCACTGACTGTGGATTGACGAAGGTCCCTTTGCTGGCTCTGATCTCCATTGGGCTCACCAACCCCTGATTTCAGCGCTGCTGTGCTTCCCGTGAGTGGTAGTGGGAACGAGTTTGGGTGGCTCTGCCGGCTGCCGCAGAGTCAGGCCATTGCAAACTTGGCAGGTCACCATGAACAAAAATGCTGTGTCCTGTAATTTCTAGCTGTTTCTTTTAAGGCATTGTAGTCCCGATGTATTTGATGAGATTTTTTAAGTTTTAATTTCTTCCTGTGTCAAGAAAATCCATCTCCCTCTGTCTGGGTCTCTCCAAGGTGTTTTATTCTGGTGTATGAGTTGTTTCTCCCGGGAGGCTCTGTACTTTGTTGCTCACTGATCATCCATCTTGTCTTCTCCCCTATACTGAGTCTTTTGAGGGTAGCAATTATCACCTTCCCTCTGATCTTTGTGGTACATATGTATATTCATTGAGCTGGCATAAATCAAATTGCACCTGTAAATAGTCCTCCAGGACCAACCCTCTTCTTTCTTTATCCCCTGCCCCTTTCTCTCTCCCTCCCTCTCTGTCTTTTTCAGTACAGAAGATTGAAACCAAGGCACTGTGCTATATCCTCAGCCTTTTAAAATTCTTTTACTTTGAGACAGGATCTCACCATGTCACTAAATTTCCTAGGCTGAGCTCAAACTTACAGTCTTCCTGCCTGTCTCCCAGAGTGCTGGGACTGTAGTCCATTGCTGCTAAATGTTCTTGTAAAGAGCTAAGCACATATTGAAAAATAGTTAATATAGTTTTCAATTTCCCCAAATCAAATTAGGTCAACACCTCTAATACTTGAATACAGGACAACACACACACACACACACACACTTATTCATTACTGTTAGTCCCATTATTTTGTAGATCAGGAAAGTGCAGTAGAGAGGGATTAAATAGCTAGATCAAAGTAACACTGATGACTAGACATTCTCTGCATGATTTCTGAGGTGTCTTATATCTAACTATCATCTAAACTGAGCTTATTATTTCAACCTGCAAACTTCTTGCTATATTTCTTTTCTCAGTTAACGACACCAGCCTCTATCCAGTGATCTAAGTCAGAAATTTGTGAGTCATCCTATATGTCGCTCTCTCTTACCCCTCATCAGACCAAGTCCTACAGGGTTTATGCATAACATACTTATTAAATTTGAACTTGTCACTCTTACCACCACTGCTTTTCATTCAAACTTCCATTATTTTTCACCCAAACTATTGCAAATGTCTTTAACTGGTCTCTCTGATACTAGCCATGCTGCTGTCATATCAGGCTTACACCTGGCTGCCAGGATACAACTAAAATGCAAATTTATCATGTCAATTTCCAGTTGAAAGCTTTCAGCAGTTCCCTCCTGCCTCTAGAAGGAAGTCCAGGTTTCCTAGTATAGCCCTTATGATCTCAAAGCACACCTCTAGCCTCATCCTGACAAGGTTCAATTAAAATGAAGTGCTCATAAAGATTGTCTGTTTTCAGACAATGGAGTTTTAAAAGGCAGAGACAAAAATCTTTTCATTTTTACACCTCAGTGTCTAGTAATGCTAACAAAAAATTGAAAATGAAATGGTAATATCAGATTTGAACTCAAGTGGATCAGCTTATACTTTTCAAAAATGGTCTTTAGGCTTTTTTAAAAAGTTGAAATACAGTTCACATATTCTAAAACTCACCATTTTAATATATTCAGTGGTTTTTAGTATACCCACAGTTGTACAACCTTCACCACTATGTAATTCCACAATTCATCACTTGAAGAAGGAAGCCCTCACCCATTGACAGTCCCTTTGCATTCTCTCCCTCCCCATGCTAGACCTAGTCTAATCACATGAGTCCTTAAACACAGCAAAATTTTCCCCAGCTGTGAAGACAGGAGAGGCATCAGAAAGATGGCAGTGTGAAAAGGATCTGATGGTTGCTAGTGTGAAAAGCTATTGGAGGCTATATGAATGAGCCAGAGAGAGGGTTATAGGAACTCTAGGATTCCAGGAGGATACCCCTTGCCAAAAGCCTGCCAGGGAATGGAGACCTCAACCATACAACTAAATGGATCTGAATCATGGCAACAGCTGAAAAAGCAAGGAAGATTCCAGAAAGGAACACAGTCCAGCTGACATCTTGATTTCAACCTGATGAGACCCATACATGATTAGGATCCGAAGAATTATGTTAATAAATTTGTGCTGTTTTAAACCACTGAGTTTTGTGCTGATTTAAGACAGCAATAGAAAATGAATATGACACAGACTTCTGTAATTTGGTTTTTCACAAAATAGTGTGTCTTGAAGAATTTTATACATAAACATATATTTCATGTATTTTTCAATGGCTACATTATTATTTATATGGTAACTCAAAATACTATTTTTGTATAGCAATTATAACAAAATTAATCTTTGGATTAATATACACTAGCTTGATGCTGTATTTCTGGACTACTACCAATTCACTTTCTTCTGTCAGTATGAAATATTTGGACCTGGGGTTACCCTGTGGTCTAAAACAGTAGAATTCTCTTTGGGACCTTGCTCCCCTAATACTTGCTATGGTCTGAAAATCTGTGTTAACTCCAGATTCTCATTCATCTGTTGAAATTCTAACCCTCAAAGTGCTAGTATTAGGAGGTAGGGCCTTTGGAAGGTGATTAGTTTTCGAAGGCAGAGCCCTCATGAATGCAATTAGTACCCTCATAAAAGAGCCCCAAAGACTTTTACTCCCTCCATCATATAAAAGAACACAATGAAAAATGCCATATATAAGTTAGAAAACTTCCCCTCACCAAATGTAAAACCTACCAGAGTCTAGATCTTAGACTTCCTAGCTGCCCTTGGACTGTGGGAAATACATTTCTATTGTTCATAAGCTATCGAGTTTGTAGTATTTTTACACTGCAGCCTGAATGGGCCAAGACAATACTTGTTTAAAATGATAATAAAAATCAACAGGAACACCAACACCAGCACCAGGCTGCACAAAACCCAGGAATTATTGGTAAAGCTTGCCAGTGAGTGAGTGCCTAAAATCAGATTTATGAAGATGTGACAGATGAGGAATTTATTGCCATTCTTGTCCCTTGGAAAAGTCAGTGTTACAAGTTTATGTGTTAAGTGGTGAGTGGAGTTTTGGTTATACAGATTAATAGCCAAAGAGACACTTGCAACAAATCACAAAGAGGCAGATCAGGGGCAGACAAACTTTCAAAAGCAGTGTGCTAAGTCTTTGCTCCTGGACATAACACAAAGTCAGTAATTACAAGGAGCAAAAGGGTTGGAAAGGCAGGAGCAGCTGAGATCAAATCCTAGCTGAGCAGTTTTCTTCATTCATCAAGTTGATGAGCCTTGAAAACAGAAACAACTATTTAAGTTAACAGATGAAGTCAGTAAGGTTGAAAGATACAAAATCAAGATATAAAAACAATTTTATTTCTATACACTAGCAATGAACAATCTGAAAATGCAGCTAAAACAACTCTATTTACGATGGCATAAAAAAGCTAAATTTACAAGTGCCCAATAAACACATGAAAGTATGTTTTAGCATCGTTAGTCACTAAAGAAATACCCATCAAAACCACAATGAAATACTACTTCACAAGTACAGACAGCAGCAAGAGTTGGTGAATTTGTAAAGGAACTGGAACAGACATACATCACTGATAGGTAAAGGAGTGCAGCTACTTAGGAAAAGAGCTTGACTCTTCCTCAAAGCTTTAAACATGAGCTGGTGTGGTGGCATGCACCTGAATCTCTGCACTCTGGGAGGCTGAGGCAGAACTTGTCGCAAATTCAAGTCCAGCCTGGGCAACTTAGTGACTTAGGAAGATCCTGTCCCTAAAGAATTATTTTTAAAGGGCTGAGGATGTAGTTCAATGTGAAGGCCCTGAGTTTAATCTCTGACACTTAAAAAACAAAACAAAATAAAAATGACAAACCTAAACATGGAGTTACCATATGACCCAGTGATTCTAAGTAAATAATCAAGAGAATCGAAAATGTATGTCCACACAAAAGCCTGTACACGACTGTTCATAGCAGCATCATACATGATAACTCCAAAGTGGAAACAGCTCAAATATCCATCAACTTATGAATGGATAAATATAATGTAATATAACCATCAAATGGAATATTACTCAGCCATAAAGTGGGAGTACTGACATATGCCACAACACAGATGAAAGCCACAAATAAAACACCACATATTGAGTGATTTTATTTATATTAAATGCTAAGAATAGACAAACTACAGAGACACAAAGTAGAATAGTGTTCATATAGGGCTGGGAGGATTAAGGAGAAATGAGAAATGGCTCGATGGGTAATAGGTTTCTTTTTAGAGTGATAAAATTGTTCTAAAATGTATTGTGGTGGTGACTGTACAATTCATATAGACATACTAAAGGCCACTGCACTTTACCTTCATTTTTTAAGACAAGGTTTAGGGTGATCTTGGACTCGCTATGCAGTCTAGACTGGCAATCCTCTTGCCTCACCCTCCTGAGTTCTAGGATTATAGGTGTGTACCACTGTGCCCTGCCTGAACTATATATTTCAAATGATGAATTTTAGGATGTATGAATTACAATTCAACAAAATATTATATGAGAAAAGAAAACCAAACAGAAAAAAAGAGTAAAATACACAACTGGCTAGTTACACCTGAAAAGTATGAGGTTGAGGAAGATGAGGAAAGTAAAGGGAAAATACTGTAGCCTTCTTTACGTGTCGCGGGCAAGGCTAAAGTAGGATCGAATCTCGTTGGTGGAAATTGTCACTAGGAAATTTCCTCTAAGGAAGGGGGGTTAACTGACTCTTACATAAGAGAAAGTAAGGGCCAGGGAGGTAGAGGGAAATTTTACATTTTTCAGGTTTACCTTAAAAATCTGGCATGGGCTGCTAAACTGCTCTTGGAAACAGCTTTCTAGTTCTGTTTATTCTGATTAGGGCCCTGCAAGCAAAACTGGAAAGTGCTGGCACTGTTCATCCCAGTCCAGGCTCTGACTTCAGTGCCAAATTTAGCCTTTGGCAATATCTTTCCCGTGAGAGTCCCCAAGGACTTGTTTGACCTCCTTTTGGAAAGCTGCAAGGGAATTCACTTCTGGACTGTCGCCCAGCAAGTAGAGAGTGGCTCAGCAGGCCGCCTAATCCCCCGTTAAATTAATGATGAAGTGTACCTGAGCACAGTGCATTGGAAGGCCAATTCCCTCTATGCGGGGTTTGGACTAGGAATTTTCCAGTTAACTAAAGATAATTCCGAGTGTTAGGCACTGTAATCAACTTGAGAGGAACTCTTTCAAAAAATATTGTACATATTCATGGCTTTTTAAATGTGGGCTTTTTCAACTGGTAATAAAAGTATTATATTGCCACTATGGAATAAAAGGAATGGATAGTACTATTCTCTTTCCCTGGAGATAGCTATTGCTACTAGTGCAGTAGAGTGTGTTCTTTCAGATTATTTTTGTATTACAAGTGTAGCTACATACAAATACACATACCTACAGCAGTTGTTTTTAACTTTTTTATTGATAACATAGATGTGATCACATTCTATCTTCTAGTCTACTTGCTTTTCCTCTTAACAATATATCATGAAGTTTTTCCTATGTCAGTACACATAAATCTACCTTATTCTTGTTATACATTTCATGTTATACATACACTCTACCCATTTCCAGTTGATATATACTTCTTACATTTCCAATTTTTTTTGTGATCAGAATGTTGAAAAAATACTTTAGATCCATATTGGTAATAGTTTTAATATATATGATAGCATTTTTGGAGTAGGTTCCAAGAAGTAGAAATGCTTGGATTTTTTATATATCTGGAATTTATTTCACAAGTTTTCTATTTTGAAATATTTTCAAAATTACAGAAAGTTGCAGGAGTAGCCTAGTGAGCTCCCATTGTCTCTCTACCTTGATTCTCCATTGTTATCATTTCATCACATCTGTTGGATTTCTCTTTTCCACTCTATATATGTAATATATACTACATATATATATATATATATATATGTATTTTTTTTATTCACTTGATTGTAAACTGGGGACATGAAACCCTTAACACTAAATATTTCAATGTGGATTTTCTAAAAACACAAATTTAGTACAATTATCAAAATAGAATTTATTTATTTATTTATTTATTTATTTATTGGTACCAGGGATCTAACTCACCACCTGCTTGCCAGGCAGGTGTGTATGCCCCTGAGCTAAATCCCCAGAAGACCCCCCCCCTACACTTTTTTTTGAGACAGGGTCTTGGTATGCAGTTTAAGCTGGCCTCACTTTGTAGCACAGGCTGGTCTTGAACTCGCAACAATCCTCATGCCTCAGCCTCCTGAGTGCTGGGATTACAGGAGTTATCCAACATAACTTTAGCACAAGTATCAAAAACAGGCAAGATAGACATAGGATATAAAATACACTGATTTCTCTAATCTAGCATCACGTTTTATTTTAGGCTTCTCTCTTTCCATAGTGTAATTCCCTTTTCTGTTAGAGAGAAACCTGGCCCCACCATTCTTTGTTTCCTCATCTGCTCAAAACCCCAACATATAATAATCTTTCCTGCCACGCTAGCAACCCTTCTGGCTGCTTCTGGCTTGACTCTAGCTGGGCCAGTGCTACCCTGTCCACCATGTCTGTCGCAGCTCCTTCCAGGCTGTGGCCTAGGCCAATTTCTGAGAAAGCCAAGGTAGTGTATTTCTGAATGATGTGATGTATTCTAATATAAAAAATTATCTGGATAAGCAGTTGTCTATCATCAATTGTTGACATGCTTTTACACATGGTATCTCAATAGCTGAGGATCTAGTCTCTTTCATTAGTTTGTTTTTCTATTTGTGAGCAAGTATCATACTTTAATTCCTATTGGTTATAAGATATGTTTTGGTATCTGGTAGGAAGAGGCACATAATTATACTTTTAAAAAAATATTCAGCTATTTTTAAGTATGTATTCTTCTAGATGAATTTTAGAATTAGCATGTCACTTTCATTAAAAAATCTATTATAATTTTGATTGGCATTATCATGAGTTTGTCAAATGTGTAGATAAAATGGCATCTTTACAATACTGAGTCTCCCCATCAGGAGACATGATATACCATTTCATTATTTTTAAGCTTTTAAAATGTCTTTTGATAAATATTTACAGTTTTCTTTTTACGGGTTTTGCACATATTGTTGGTTCCTCATTTAAAAAAAAATTGTGACAATTATTAAGGAGAACTTTTCATCCTAGTTTCTTTGTATATGTTTTGCACATAGTTGAGATAACACCACACATACCATTCAATCTTTTCCATTCTTTCAAGTTGGTTAATTAGGTTGCTTTCCAGTATTTAGTAATACTACTGTTATGAACAGATTTATACATAAACCTTTGTTCTATTTGGATTATTTGTTAAAATATACACATACTATTTCTCTTTCTTACATATACTAATTCTCTGAAAGTTCATGGATAGCACAAATTTAAGATAAGTTGAAAATATCTTGACTTCTTTGAAAGATAGTGTCTTACTTTGCTGCTCAGGCTGACCTCAACATTTTTGGGCACAAGTAATCCTCCTGCTTCTGCCTCCTGAGTAGCTGGGACTACAGACAGGTATCATAGTTTTGTTTAAATTTTTAATATTGTTTACATCTATAGACTGATCCTCCATTCCTTATATCACTTAGCCACTTTTTGGACATAATTAGAAGGTAGTAAAAGGGAAATATATAGTGGTGTGATAACACAAGCTGATACGGTGTGATTCTGAAGCCATGCAGGAATGACCATGAAAGGTTGTTAAAACTGTAACTTTTGGCTTTATGTACCTAGTTTTTTAATATTTGTTCACCTGTAGTTAATGATAAGTGTTGGGACTTGACTTATTTGTACTTCTCCATATACCTCTCCTCTCCTCCATGTGATATGTTTTAAAAATTAAAATTTTTATTATGTGCCTATGGAACTATTTATATAACATTGCCTGTTACCTAACACAGGGAGTACATTTATACTGAGTGTACATTCTTTTTTTTCTGCTATTTTTTTATTTAAAGAGAAAAAAAACAGAAAAAAGGTAGAAATATTACAGAATTTCAAGAAAAGAAGATAAACAGTAAAAAATCACTAGTTGATAAATTACATATTGTTCTTTTAGAAATAGTTGTTCAAGTTACAAAATTAAAGCACACAAAGTGGACACTCAAGCAGTGAGAGTGCAAACAGATCTGTTCAACAATCCAACAAGAACCTAGAAATATGGTCATCAATCCCACACACCTAAACACACATGCAGCTATATCTTTTATAGCGCTTCCTATTTCCTCTTTTTTTACAATAGCAATTATACATTTTTAAAATTTTATTTAAAGAGAAAAAAAAGCAAAACAGAAAAAAGGATTGAGTGTACATTCTTGATCACTCATGGTTAATACAGGAAACAGTTTTAAATTTTTCTTCTACAACTTTTTTGTTATTAAAGCTGTGTTTGTATCTTTTCTCATCTCTATCCTGCTGACAGATGGTCAATATTCCCTTTTCACTGCTATCTGCATGCCTGTTGTGTTAGCTTCTCCTCATTTACCATTTTTACTTTTACATGGCTTTGGAAACCAGATTGATAAATCCTCTAAAACTGAACCCAGTAAAAATTAATAGGTTCTGAGAAAGGGCTTCGAAAAATGTCTAGGAGTAATAGACATGATCTTTAAAGCGTGGACCCAGTGATCTCCATTTCATTTCTACAGAGGCTCTTCCCATCTTCTTTATTCTGTTGGCTCTTTGCTGTGCTTCAGGTAGGTGAAACTGCCAGATAGACAAGTCTCATGTAAGTGAAGTTTTATTACAATTATTAGGTTGGTAACATAACGTTGAGATGCCCCTTTCCCTTATCCTCAGTTGCATCTTGATGTTTTTTACTCCCTTCATTTTCACATTGTGGGTCAGATTGGTTTGACTAAACCCTGAGACTTTGCTCATTGGACTTCAGATGAATGGGATAGACTCAATCTATATGTTCCTTCCCTCTGCCTTTTCATCCTCCCATCTCTTTTACATATTATTTTGAATAGCTAAAATCTTGTTACATTTCCTACTACTCAGCTATAATTCCCTTATTTAAAAAATTTACTTCTTGTTCAAAGTCCCATTTGATTAAAAGGCAATTAAGTATATTCCATCATATGAAAGAAAATGAAGATAATTGACACAATGATACTTTCATACATGTTAATTGATAAAGGGTTCTGGTACCAAATCATAATTGTGTGGTCATTTTCTGTAAAAGATAGTTACTCTCCCTTTGTTGCTGACACACCTCAACAATATTAACCAACTTATAACTATTTATAGGTTTTGAGTACAGAACTAAGGCAGGTTCCTTAAAACCTATATAACTATTGGAAAGTCTACACAAATTTTATTTTATTAGTGGTGGGTAAATGGCATCATCTTTTTAATTGCATAATAAAGCATAATAAATGTAAATTTTGTATTTATATGTAATTTCATTAGCATGTTGCCTCTAAAAATATTTTAATTATAAATACAAAATAGGTGCTCATAACACTTATGGTTACAATATTGTATCAATTAAAATTTCTTACCTTATACAATCTCATTCCTCTGTGATTTGGTGTGTGTATATGAGACAGAGAGAGAGAGAGAGAGAGAGAGAGAGAGAGAGAGAGGGAGAGAGAGAGACTGAGAAATGAACTCAGGGTCTTGAGAATGCTAACAAGTACCCTACCACTGAGCTACATTCTCAGTCTTTTTTTTTGACAGGGTCTCACTACGTTTTCCAGACTGGCTTGTATTTGAGATCTTTGCCTTAGTCTCCTGAGTATCTGGACTTACAGGCATGAGCCACCACACCACATCTTCAGCCATTTTTGATATATTGAATTGTGACATTGATGTGTCTGCTGATGAATGAACATTTTAAGCTCTTATACAATGGCACAGTCTATTAGTCAAGATTTTATTTTCACCATCACCATTTTGAGCATTTGTTTATGTACTTAAATATTTTATTACCTTTTCTACATTATATATAAATATAAGTAGAAATGGAAAAATGGAAATGCTGATGCTAGTAATAAGGAGAAGTTTCCTAGCATAATACAGTTGAGTAAAAATGGTGTCATTAGCTACATACAAAGCAATGACAATTTAGCCACAGTCAGGCCAGACATTAACTAGGACAACATTAGAACCTTTAACATATAAAGGAACTACATTATCAAAGTTTGTTCCTTAAAGGTGAGTTGCATTCACACACCTGTAATCCTAGCACTCAGGAGGCTGAGCAAGAGCATTGTGGCAAGTTGAAGGCCAGCCTGGGCTACATAGTGAGTCCAAGCTAGCCTAAACTACACAATGAGACCTATTGCAAAAAGAAAAAAGCAATGAGTTGCATACAGGAATTGAATACTATTTTCAGCAATCTGAGGGGACAAAACCTAGCTCTTATACTACTCAACGCATTTGATTTTCACATAATTAACTTTAGATTATATGACCAGGAATGTATTAAGAAACTGGGTGAGAATAGGTAGAAAATAAACTAAGTGTCTACTTATAGAGAATTCCAAAAATGGAGCTTTCTTCACTCTGTTTTTATTGCCCAAATATCATTTATGGAAGGTACATTCTCTATGTTAAGTACCTTTAAACTCTGCAGAGAAGGGAGGAGGTAGTAAAGTGGTATGAGACATAAAGATGTACTTCCTGCCTGTTGCTTCTCTGTTTGCATTACTGATGTCTCCATCCTCCAAATAAATGTGTTCCTCAAGGTGCAATCCACAAAATAGAATATCTTTTTTAAGAATAAATTAATTTATTTTCACAGTTTCAAGCTGTTATGAATTGAAAGAACATTATAATACAATCAGGGCTTTTTTGTTGTTGTTATTTATTTATTTATTTATTTATATTTTTTGAGATAGGGTCTTGCTATACAGTTCAGGCTGGACTTGAACTCAGCTTTGTAGCCCAGGTTAGCCTTGAACTCCCCGAAATCCTCCTGCCTCAGTCTTGAGTGCTGGGATTACAGGTATACATCACCATACCTAGCAAGTCAAAGTTTTTGAGGGAGTCTGTTGAAAGGTTAACTTGATCTGGAATTTTGTCCTTAGCTTTATAGGTCCAGGAATTCTAGCCTGTCCATGATCTAGAATTGACTAGATTCAGGGAGGGTGATTCAAGGGGACTAGAATAATGAAAAAATATTTTTATTTGGAAAATCGAGAAGAAGGCTAATTTCCTAATTCCACAATTGAAAATATAACAGCCCCAAGGTTAGAATATTTTTGTTGGTATGAATAGTCCTCCACCTTTTTGTATCTCCTTGATTATTCCAAGTTAAATAAATAAAAATTCAAATTCACAATTATTCATGAACTATTATATATATGTGCCAGATATTTTGTTGAATGTGAGAACAACTATAAACCAGGCTGACATGATCCTGTTATCATGGAGCTTAAGAGTCTGTGGTTCTGGGTAGTGGATTTAGCTCAGCAGTATAAGCACCTGCCTGGCAAGCACGAGCTCTTGAGTTCGATCCCTGGTACCAAAATAAAGAAATAAATAAAATTTTAAAAAGGATTTTGTGGTTCTGAATTGGATGAGGACAAAGCCAGAGTAGGTTTTATGATTTAAATGTTTAATTGTGTTGCTATGATTTGAAATGGTTTGTCCCCTTTAATCTCCATTAGGAGACATTAAGGCGGTAGTACCAAGTGGGACAGTAAGAGGTGATTAGGGCTCTGCCTAAGGAATGGACTAATCCATTCATGTGATTAACCATCACATGAATGGATTAGTTCATTAGTAAGTTATCTGGAGAGGTCTGCTATAAATGCCAATTTGAGTGGGTCACATGCATGCTCTGTATCTTTGCCTGTCCTGCCCTGTGCTGCCTCTGGACTCTGCTGGCAAAAAGACCAGCCCAGCTGTGGCCCCTTGATGAAAATAAACCTTTTTTCATTATAAGTTATCCAATTTGTAGTACTGTGTGATTAAAAACAGAAACTGGACTATAACAGAAATTACACTATGTTAGCTAGGTATATACAGATTTACAGCTGGGATATGCCTGCCACATCACTGGACACTCTGAGTCCAAAGTCCAGGGTGATGGTGGCAACCTATGGAAGGTGTGCTACATTGGGCTCCTTGTATCATTAAAAGCTCCAAAAGGTTTGTTATCACTGGTCCAGGCCTCTCTCCCAGCTGTGATGAAGTCACTCTGCTAATAGTTTACTCTTTGACTTTCATTTTTATGTATTTTAGGGATACCCAACTCCCTCATTTTGATACATTAATTTTTTTTTTTTTTTTGGTACCGGGATCGAACTCAAGACCTCACATTTGCCAGGCAGGTGCTTATGCTGCTGAACTCAATTCCTGGCCTGATACATTAATTTTTAGGATAGGAACATACTCAATTAACTGTAGTGAAAGTCACCTCTATTTTCTATTCAATTACTTTAGATCTACATTAAAATTCAAACTTTGTCTTTTACTGAGGGATCTGGAGTAAGTTACTTTGCACCATTGTGTTTTCATCTGATGAGAAAAGCAGTTCCAGTCTTACTGAGTTTTTATGCGGACTAGATCACATTAAATAATACACATACGCAAAATACCTAGGCATAGGCTTGTTACACTGAATAACAGTCCAGAGCTATGGTCATGAGTTAGATAGTTTACATGTACTAATATAATATTCACATCAACCCAATAAATTAGGTATAGGATCCCCCCACAAATTTTTATTGTGGTAAAAATATACATAAAATATAGTTAATGAGTACAGTTCAAAAATCATATAGATCAGTATCTTGACATTGGAAATGTAGAATAACTAGCTTTAAATTACACATTTTGTTGGATAGGGATTTGAGGGCAGTTGGCTCAGATCCAAGGTTCTTTCTCAGAACACATGCTGTAATCCCACTCTTGAGTATTCATTCCCCTTTTCTTTCACACCTAAACTCTATCTAGTGGTTGTTTCTACTTCTGTAACTTTCTATCATGTTAAATCCCAGTACTCTGAGAGGCTGAGGCAGGAGGATCATAAGTCTGTGAAACTTAATAATTTAGAGCCTGTCTCAAAATAAATAATTTAAAAAGGGGCCTGGGAGTGTAGCTCAGTGCAAAAGTTCTGGGTTAAAAGAAGTCTCTGGTAGTCAGTTTCATTAGTGTACATTAAAATTATAGAGTATGAAGTGTGATTGTATTTTTTTCTTCTGAAGGAATCCATTTGTTCCATAAGATCCTCAAAGAAGGGAATTGTAACTCAGAAGCAATAAACAACTATTACAAGCAATGCCAAAAAATGTCTCTTGCTCTTTCCTAAAGCAGTCTTTCTGACTTTCCAGCATTTGTCATTGGCATTCAAGTCTTCTGGAAAACTAAACTTGTCATCTTATAATAAAAAGTCCTTACTGTTCTTAACTTCTGCATTCAGTTATTCAGAAACCTTTTAAAATTTTTATTTTAAAGAGAATAAAGCCAACAAAAATAAAACAGTAAAGCCAATCAAAACAAACCAGTGTAAGTGATACAGGATTTCCAAAACAATAGGAAATCAATAATGGTTATCACAATGCCTCCTGCTGTCCTCAAAATATCTGCAGATACCTTCAGACATAGTAGAAATCCAACAAAACAGAACAGAATAGAACCAATAAAAGCAAAACAATGAATGCAAGAAAGGACTTCAAGACAAGATAAGAGTAAATCCGAAATGGCTACCATAATATATCTTGCTATCTTTGAAATAGCTGCCTATGCCTTTAGATACAATAAAATCAAACAAAACAAAACAGAATAAACCCCAATCCAGCAAAACAATGAAAATGATACAGGACTTCAAAGCAAAATGATAGGGAATTAACAATGGATATCATCTTCAGAAGGAGATCCCCCATAGATTTTACATTGCACATTGTTATCTTCTGAATAGATAATCAGACTCTCAATTTTAGACCTGCAAAGTCAGTGAAACACTAAGCACTACAAGTATTAAATTGTATTTTACCTTAATAGCAGTCATCACAGCCTGTTTCTCTCTGGATCAGCCTGTCACTTATGGCGGGGAGGGGGGGGTATTGTCTCTTCTTGTTTCTCAGCCTGTGCACTGAAAGGGGTTGGCATCTAGCTCTCCTCCAGTGGCCTGCACGTGGTGCTGATTTGCAGGAAGGGCTTGCTTCTTGGTGACTTCTTGTTCTCTTTCTCTGCAGTCCATGAATGGAGTCAACTCACGGGAAAAGGCTGGTGTCTGGCTATTTCCTCCAGTGGTCTACACATGGTGCCGATTCACAGGGAGGGCTTGCTTCTTGGTGACTTCTTATACTCTTCCCCCACCGTCCTTGAAAGGCACTGACTCACAGGAAAAGGCTGGCATCTGGCTCTACCCCCAGTGGCCCATACACGGTGCCGATTTGCAGGGAGGGCTTGCTTCTTGGTGACTTCTTGTTTTCTTCCCTTGCAATCTGAAAATGGAGCTGACTCACAGGAAAAGGCTGGGGTCTGGCTGTCTCCCTGGTGGCCCACACATGCCTCACAGGGAGGGTTTGCTTCTTATTCAGAAACTTTTGTTAATTTTTCCTTTACATTGACTGTTAAAATCATTCTTTTCTTCTATTTCCCTGTCACAATTCTTGACTATAAGCTATCATCTCCACTTCACTCCCCATCCTTTTTTTGGAGACAAGTTTTTGCTATGTAGGTCAGGCTGGCTTTGAACTTGAGATCCTCCTTCCTCAGTCTTCTCAGTACTGGGATTACAGATGTATGCCATTACAATCAGCTCAGCTATTATCTTCTTTAACTCATTAAAAAGGACTTTCCATGTGCAGGAAAATGTATGCATCTTGAGACCATAATGTTAGTGAAATAAGTCAGACAAATGAACCTAAATATTGCATGGCTTCTCTTATATGATAAACTCAAAATATAAATAAAGAGCAAAATAAAAGATACTAGAATGTAGGGAGATAAATCGTAAATAGGGAATGGCATTAAGAGATGGAGGGAGGAGAGAGAAAGGGAGAAGGGGAAAGGGATAAAAAAATATTAAAATGTGTTCTGTACATCTACCAACTCCCCAGGAGGGATGTAATCATTATGTACTGCAAACATGTACTAATAAAAATAAACACTGAAATAAAGAGCACTTTTTTCTTAACCAGGTTTTTATCACTATCTCTTCCTGATCCCTATTAGATGAATGTTTTAATCTCTGCCATCCTGTTATTCTTATGCACAAAGACTCCATGGTGTATCCTGCAGGGAGAAAAGACCTGATATTTGATCCTTTATCATCTTCCCATTGTCTCAACAACCAAGATCTCTATTAGCAAACTCTAATCCAGCCTCATTTGTTGCTCAGTGGTCTATTCTTTAGATTTGCAACATGTTTATTACTAGCTCATACCAATGCTTATGTTTATTAAGAAAGTAATGCATCTCCAAAAGGGGCTCATTTTTATTTTATTTTTAAAATTTTATTTAAAGAGAAAAAAACAGAAAAACGGTAGAAATAATACATAATTTCAAAAACAATACACAGTAAGAAATCATTAGTTGATAAATTACATATTGTCCTCTTAGAAATAGTTATTCAAGTTACTAAATTAAAGCATACAAAGTGGACATTCAAACAGTGAGACTGCAAACAGTTCTGTTCAGTGATCCAACAAAAACTTAGTAATATGGTTATCAATCCTACACACTTAAACATACATGCAGTTATATCCTTTAGAGCACTTTCTTTTCTTCACTTTTTTACAATAGCAATTACACATTTTGGGTTTTAATACTCCCACAGTTCTTATTTCTTTTTACACTAGAGACACAATGTGATATTTATAAATATGATTCTTATTTCTTTAACTTATGAGGATAGTTTCAAGTTGTCTCCACTTACCTATGAAGGCCTCAAGATCATCCTTTTTTATAGCTGAGTAATATTCCACTGTATAAAAATACCACATCTCTTTCATCCACTCTGCAGTTGATGAGTATCTTGGTTGTTTCCAAGATTTAGAGAAGGTAGGTAGAAGTGTTGGAGACATAGGGGTAAGCAGAGAATTCGTGAACAAAATGCAAACTGCATGGGAAACTCTTTTAAGAATCAGCAACTGGGATCTCATATTATTGAAAAGTTTCTGCACTTCAAAAGAAATCACCAACAGAGTGAAAAGAAAACCCACAGAATGGGAAAGAATTTTAGCCAACAATCCCTCAGACAAAGGACTTATATCCAAAACATATAAAGAAATGAAAACATCAAGCCCCCCAAATTCAAAGAGCCTCTTCAAAAATGGGCATCTGAGATGAACACACATTTCTCAGATGAAGATATACAAATGGCAAATACATACATGAAGAAATGTTCACCATCACTGATCATTTGAGAAATGCAAATTAAAATAGCATTGAGATTTCATCTCACTCCAGAAAGAATAGCTGCCATGAAGAAACCAACTGATAACAAATGTTGGTGAGGCTGTGGGGAAAAAAGGAACACTGCTTCACTGTTGATGGGAGTGTAGACCAGTGCAACAACTATGGAAATCAGTATGGAGAATTCCTAATCCTGAAGATTAGGACCGGAAGTTCCATTCAATCCAGCTATTCCCCTTCTGGGTGTTTTCCAAGAAAAACTGAAAAGGTTATGTCACAATGACATATGTGCACCCATGTTCATAGCAGAACAATTTGTAATAGCTAAATCTTGGAGCTCTTTGACTAATGAGGTTGTTATGCTATTCTTTCCTCTTCACTTTCATTGAGTTTCAGGAGCCTTCTCTTCCTGCTTGCCATCTACATACTTTTCTTTTAGTATTGTTCTCAAGAAGTATACCACACCAATTCAACCAGGGGAGCCAGGCCCACCAAAAGGGAAGCCAGGCCCGTGCCACTGCAGTGAGGTGAGTTGCAGCTCACCAGCACAGGCCCAGGAAAGTTTGGGACCATCGATCCCAGCAGCTGCGTGCCTGCTTAGCCCCGTTAGGACACTGGACTAGGCTGGAGAGGTTCCATGGGCTTGAGTGGACCATACCCTGTGACCTTCATTCAACCAGGGGAGCCAGCCCCGCTAAAAGGGGAGCCAGGCCCATGCCACTGCAGCAAGGTGAGTTGCAGCTTGCCAGTGCAGGCCTGGGAAAAGTGGTGCCTACCCAGCCCCCTAGGACACTGGACTACATCCCAGAGGTTCCACAGGCTTGAGTAGACCATGCACAGTGACCTTGTTTCAACCAGGGGAACCAGGCCCACCGCACGAGGGGTACCAAAGCCATGTGAGTCCCAGTAGCAGAGGGCGCAGGAGGTGATTTCCAACACATCCAGGGAAAGCTTTGGAATATTGCTGGAAACACAGAAATATAGGAAAATGACAAAAGGAAAGACCAAAATGCAATCTCAGACCACCAGCCCATTCCAAGAAAACCTAGGAGCCATGTACATAGAAGAAAATACTAGCCATACACCTGAACTGCCTGAAATGATATCAACTGAAATACAGAAGCAAGTATGGGAAGCTATGAGGGAACTCAAATCAGAAGTCATCTCCCAGGTAAAAGAAGAAATGATAAAAGTAATGAAAGAAATACTGAATGCATCCAACAAAGACACAGCTAAAAAATTAGAGGAACAAAGCAAAATGATAGAATCCCTGAATGAACAGTTTAAGAAACAAACAGAATACATGAAGCAGATTCAAAGAGATATACACGAAATCAAAAATTCTATTGAAAGTTGCAGAAACCGCCTCAACGAAAGTGAAGATACAATCTCAGACCTCGAAGATAAGACTGCAGCTAGTGAACAGGAAAGGAAACATCTTCTAAAAATAACAAGAAATCAGGAAATAACAGTTCAACAGCTACAAGATGATGCAAAGAAAAACAAAATAAGTTTAATAGGGATAAAAGGAAGGATAAATGAAAAAGAAGGGGACAACACAAATGATATCAAGAGGCTATTTAGAGAAGTAATAGCTGAAAACTCCCCAAACATGACTATGGAAACGGACATACAGATTAGTGAAGCATATAGAACTCCAAATAGCCACAACTAAAACAAAACTACACCCAGACATATAATAATCACCATCCCAGAAATCCAACATAAGAACAGAATATTAAAAGCTGTTAGAGAGAAAAGACAGATCAGCTATAAAGAAAAACATGTCAGACTCACAGCAGACTTCTCAACACAAACAATGAAGTCAAGAAGAGCATGGAGTGAAGTGTTTCAGATCCTAAAGGAAAATGACTTCCAACCCAGACTGCTCTACCCTGCAAAACTGTCCTTCAAAATGGATGGAGAAATAAGATACTTCCATGACAAAGAACAGCTGAAGAACTTCATGATCACCAAACCAACCCTACAAAGAATGCTGAAAGACATTCTAGATACACATAGGAAAAAACCACTAAGCAAGACAGACAATTAAAAAGAATGGGAAGTTAAGATACAACATCAGAAAGATAACATGTCAACAATAAACCAATATATGACAGTGATAACCATTAATGTAAATGGCCTCAATTCACCAATTAAAAGAAACAGACTGGCAGAATGGATCAAGAAACAATGTCCAACCATATGCTGTCTACAAGAAACCCATCTAACTCAAAAGGAAACTCATAGACTGAAAGTCAAAGGATGGAAAACAATACTCCATGCAACAGGAACTCAAAAAAAAGCGGGGATAGCTATTCTGTTTGTAGACCATGTGAACTTCAAACCAAGAATGGTCCAAAGAGATAAAGAAGGTCACTACATACTAGTTAGGGGAAAATTGCAAGAGGTAGAAATAACAATCTTAAACATATATGCACCAAATTCCAGAGCACCCAGCTACACAAAGCAAGTATTAACAGGAATGAAAAATCAATTAGGCAATAACACAATTATAACAGGAGACCTTAACACACCATTGACACAAAGGGATAGATCAACTAGATAGAAAATCAGCAAAGCAATAACAGAACTGAATCACACCTGAACAAATGGATTTGATAGACGTATACAGAGTGTTCCATCCAAAAACATCAGAATATACATCATTCTCAGCAGTACATGGGACATTCTCTGAAACAGACCATATACTGACCCACAGAACATATTTCAGTAAATGCAAAAGAATTGAAATTATCCCATGCATGTTATAAGATCATAGCACTGTGACACTAGAAATTAATGATAAAAGTAACTGCAAAACCCCACAAACACATGGAAATTGAATAATACACTTCTGAGCAATCAGTGGGTCACAGAGGAAATTAAAAAAGAAGTTAAAAAATATCTAAAAGCAAATGAAAATACAAATACAACTTACTGGAACCTGTGGGATGCAATGAAAGTGGTCCTCAGAGAAAATTTATTGCACTGAGTTCCCAAATTGGGAAAACAGAATGAACACAAATAAGCAACCTGATGTTACACTTCAAACATCTAGAAACAGAAGATCAAGTCAAGACCAAAGCCAAAAGAAGGGAGGAAATTATAAAGATCAGAGCAGAAATCAATGCAATAGAGACTAAGAAAATGGTACAAAGAATCAATGAATCAAAGAGTTGGTTCTTTGAAAGAATAAATAAAATTGATAAGCCCCTAGCCAACCTAATTTAAAAAAGGAAAGCAAAGACTCAAATTCGCACAATACATAATGAAAAAGGTGAAATCACTACTGACCCTGTGGAAATACAGAAGATCATCAAAAACCTCTCCTTTTATAGGTTTGATAACACAGAAGAAATGGACAGATTCCTAGAAACATATGAACCACCAAAGCTAGATCAAGAAGATGTAAAACTGCTGAATAACCCAATTTCTATTAATGAAATTGAAAATGTAATAAAGTCCCTACAACAAAGGAGAGCCCAGACCCAGACAGATTCACTGTGGAATTCTACAAGAAATACAAAGAAGACTTAATGCCACCACTCCTCAAACTCTTCAATGAAATTGAAAGGGAAGCAATTCTCCCTAACTCATTCCTGGAAGCAAATATCACTCTAGTTCCAAAACCTGAGAAAGACCCAACTAAAAAAGAGAACTACAGGCCAATCTCCATAATGAACATAGATGCAGAAATTCTCAATAAAGTATTGGCAAACAGGATGCAGCAAATCATCAATAAAATTATGCACCATGACCAAGTGGGATTCATCCCAGGCATGCAGGGATGGTTCAACATAATATGTAAATCAAAAATGTAATCCACCATATCAATAGAGCCAAAAGTAAGAATCACATGATCATTTCTATAGATGCAGGAAAAGCTTTGGATAAGATCCAACACCCATTCATGATAAGAACCTTACAGAGAATTGGAATAGATGGTCTTTACCTCAATATGATGAAAGCCATCTATGACAAACCAACAGCAAGTGTCATATTAAATGGCCAAAAACTGAAAGCCTTTACTTTGAAATCAGGCACATGACAAGGATGTCCCTTATCACCATTCCCATTCAACATAGTACTGGAAATACTAGCCAGAAAATTAGACAAGAGACAGAAATAAATGGAGTAAAGATAGGAAAAGAAGAAGTTAAATTATCATTATTTGCAGATGACATGATACTCTACATAGAAGATCCCCAGAATTCTGATGAAAGACTCCTAGATATAATAAATAAATTCAGCAGTGTAGCTGGATACAAAGTCA
>PVLA01006708.1:21554-96714 GCA_004027455.1 Hydrochoerus hydrochaeris | reverse complement strand
GTTTGTGACCACCAGTCCAACCCTACAGAGAATACTGAAGGACATTCTAGAGAGAGAGAAAAAAAAATACCAAGATTTTAGGAACAGTGGCAGAAAGGCCTCAATGAGTGGGGCAGGCAGTAGAATGAAAGAGAAAAATAGACAAACAGGCAGAAAAATAGCATAGCAGAAATGAGGCAGAGAAGGATGGCTAGAATCTCTTAACATAGATGGCCTTGATACACTATATTGTTAATAGTGAACCAGGATTTAAAACCTATACTACTCACACTACTCTGCTTAGATGTATTATATTCTGTTCCAGTCATTCTACCTGTACTAGATTTGAGGGCACAGACAGTAATCCTGAAAATAACAGGATATAGTACGGTAATCATCCTTAATTTCCTATTAACTTAATCTAAAGCTCTGTAAAACCTACACTGTTTTACCATGACTGATAGTAACTGAATCTGGTTTGTTGGATCGCTGTTTTGTATTGACAGATTTTATTCAAAGCTGTTATGATTGATAGTAGTATCAAGTCTGAGAGTATAGGCAACTGCACTGAAGATGACAAGATCCACTAGAATATCCACTCTGGTTTGATTATTACCTGCCTTTGAAGTTTTATACTATATACAATGTTTTATTTTTACTAATATTGTTATTTACTGCTATACTCAATTATACTGCTATATTCAATTATGCCTGATGATATAGACATTCTATTGAAGATAATAAGAAACAACACAGTAATCATTGTAGATTACCTTGTACTGTGGTTTTATAGGACTTTTTGGTTTCATGTTTTTATAGGAATTTGTTTTGTTTTGTCTTGCTAAGTTTTGTTTTCCCTCTAATACAGAATGGATAGAAATACATGCAGAGGTTCATGCACGCGTAGCTGTTTACACTCTCACTATTTGACTATCTACTTTGTATGCTTTAATTTTGTAACTTGAACAACAACTTCTAAGAGGACAATATGTAATTTATTAACTAGTGATTTCTTATTATTCATCTTTTTTTTGGAATTCTGTATTATCTCTATCCGTTATATGCTTTTGTTTCTCTTTAAATAAAAATTTAAAAGAGTGCAATACTTTGACTTCCCTATGGGAAAAAAAGTCAGAATCATTGAGGAAACACAGAAATAATTTTTTAAAAGCATGAGATAGCTATAAATACAGTCTATTTTCTCTTGACTCCATTCTTGGGACAATCTTCTTCATCTGTCTGTGCTCCCCACCACCCCATTTTTCACTCACACACATATGATCAATCAATCCCTCAATATCCTCATCCTCCAACTTATAATACCTGCAGATTTTCTGTTGGCAAGCTAATGGAAATTTTATTTCACAAGTCTACTGACATACATGAGTCAGTGTCTAACCTTTCTACATTCTACACCTATCCAAGGAAAATCCTTTCAATTGTAGTCTGTAAAACATCTCTTATCCTCTCAACAACTTTTACCATATTTTCAAAATATGTTACTGTGTCCTATCCAGAAATAAAGTCCAACTCTGTATTCCCTCAAAGACTGTTCCAACAATTGGTCTTTGTTCTTTTTCACAGCAGTTTCCAAAACTATTATCAGTATTTGGGGTGCCCAGTAAGCTGCATAAAGCAAACATGTAGAACACAGGCCAACAGATAAAACCTAAACCAACCAAAGCACAGAAAATAAAGGTTAAAAATATAGAGGAGAATGGAACCCATATATATTAGAAAGAATGAGAAAATTAGGAAAAATTAAAATGATAAAAATCAAGAATTTTCTAGCATTGATGAGATACAAAGTCATTCTTTATAAGGCCTATAATAAAACACAAGAATAAATGTAAAGAAAAACATCAACTCCAAGCAAATCATAGCCAACTAAAAACTAAACTCATACCAAAAAAAAAAAATCTCTAAAATTGCTAGACAAAAAACCTAAACACATTAAAGGCAACATATGACTTTCATCAGAAGTGACAAATCATAGAATATAATAGAATGACTTCTTCAAAATTCTGAAAGAAAACAGGTGCCAAACAGGAAATCTATTCAATTTTTTTTTAAATCCTTGAAAAATAGCAATGAAACACATGTAATTTTAGGTACAAAAACCAAGAATACTAAAAGAAACACAAAAATCATAGGCTCTGAACAGGAAAGGAAAAAAAAAAACAATACTTTAACTTGTTTTTCAATTTTTTGATACACAGTCTCTCTATGTAATAGAGTTCAGGCTGGCCCTGAGCTCACTATGTAGCCCAGGCTGGCCTCTAACTTGAAGTGATTTTCCTGCCTCAGCCTCCCCAATACTGGCATTATAGGCCTGTGCCACCATGCCTGGCTATTATTAAAGTACATACAGATTTAAAAATAGTAATACCACCTAAAAGACTGAAGTAAACAGAATTAAAGTTTCTAAGGTATCTTTTGTCTAGAAATAGCATAAACTAGAATTTATATCAGGCTTCAATAACTCAAAAATTCATATACTCAATATCTAAAAAAAAACACTAATATTAACTGAAGAGATAAATAACTTAAAATTTGATAACCAAAGACAACAGAACATCAGAGAAAAAGAAACATGGTGCAACTGGATAAAATATAAAACAAAAAGATGGTAGATTTAAACTCAAATTATATCCATTATTATGTTAAATACAGTAAAACACTATAAATAGACACAGAAAAAGTGATTATGAAATAATGGAAAAAGATATGCCATGCAAAGACCAACAATAGTAAAAGGAAGTTACACAGCAATATCACTGACAGGTGAACTCCACTGAAGGCAATAAGCATTATCAAAGAAAGGGACTGGAGGTACAGTTGAGAAAGTATCTGCCTAGCATGTACACACAGCCCTGGGTTCAATACCCTAATGCTAAATCTGAGCGCTCAAACCAAATTACAACAACCAAGTAACAAAATTTAAAAATAGATAATGTATAAAAGTACAAGATTAAATGGTGACAGAAAAACCTACAAAACTAACACACCTTTGCCAAGAGCTACAATTTCAGGCAGAAAAAAAAAAAGATTTGAACTACACATGAACCGACTGCACATAAACACATACATATATAAAATGTTCTTCCAAAAGAACACAGAATATACCAAATGTACACAAAACACGTAATAAAATTAACAATATTTGGGGCCATAAAGCAAGTCTCAACAAATTTCAAAAATTTGAAGTATTTCTTATTACATTACAATGCAATTAAGTTAGAAGTCAATAATCCTTTTTAAATCCAGAAAATTCCTATGAATTGACAGTTAAATGATGCATTTCTGAATGATGCATAAGTTGAAAAAAAGTAAATAAATGATAACTGAAATTTTAAAAGATTTGTAATGAATGAAAATTTAAAAGTGACATACAACAGACAACAGAAATAAAGTTATGATTGTAAGTGAATTTGTTCCTTAAATGTATTACAATAAAAAAAGAAGCTGGTAAGGTGGCACACACCTATACAGCCCTCTGGGAGGCTGAGACAAGAGGATCGCAAAGAACAATTTAGGAAGAAGACCTTGAGAAAACTGGGAGGGAAGGGAGGTGCTGGAGATGTAACTCAAGAAGACCCAGAGTTCAACCTGAGGAAGGTTAAAGAGGAAAGGGACAGCAGAGGGAGGAAGAGAAGGAAAGGAAAAAAAGGGGAAGAGAGGAGGAGGAAAAATGGGGAAGAAGAAAAGGAGAGAGAAGATGGGAAGTGGAGAGAGAGAGGCATAGACAGGTAGGGGAAGAGGGAGAAGAGAAGGATGAAGAAGAGAAAAAAGAGGAAGAAGACAAAGAAGAATTAGAAACCAGTATTAGAAACTAAATAGGGAACATCATTTTAGATCCTTAAGGCTTTAAAAAAAATAACATTTTGAATAAATTTAACATTTCATATAAATTGGACAAATTCTTTAAAAATATAACTTATCAAAACTGATGCGAGGTTGAACAAAATTTTTGAAATAGCCCTATCTCTACTAAAGAAATTGAATTTATCAAATTCTTCTCCTCACAAAGACAGTTAAAGGATCATACTGTTGGTGAATAATGAATGCCATCAAGTTCTGCGAAACAAACAGTAGTTTTATAAATGTTCTTTAATAAAATATGAATGTTTTTATTATTTTGTTTTGATTAGTGCTATTCTGTTGTGTTTTATTTAATTGTATTATGTGTGATAGTATGGACAACTTTTTTGAAAATGAGGTATTATAGTAACCATTGTTCATTTCCTATTATCTGGTTTTGAAGTCCTGTAATACTTTCATTCTTTTGATTGGTTTTATACTATTTTGTTATGTTTGATATTATTGTGTGTGAAGGTATGGTCAACTATTTCAAAGAAAACAAGAGACATTATGGTAGCCACTGTTGATATCCTGCTGTTTTGTTTCAAAAACCCATGCTGATTGATTGCATCATTCTGATTTGTTTTGTTCGGTTTTGTTTTATTCTCTTTAAAATAAAAATTAAATAAAATATAAAAGAAGAGTTTACAACACTTTTTATGAAGGCAGCATGGCATTACTCCCAAAATCTAAGACATAAGAAAACTGTATGGTGGGGCAGCATAAGCATTTCCCTGGCAGGCACAAGGTACTGAGTTAGATCCCCAGCACCAAAAAAAAAAAAAAAAAAAAAGAGATCACCATTAAGAAAACTGTACATCAGTATTATTCATGAACACAAATGTTTTAAAAATCCTTCACAAAAGACTGAAAATTACACAATGTGTAGCTGGTAGTAATCGCACACATCTGTAAAATCCTAGCACTCTGGGAGGATGAAACAAAGATCACAAGTTTGAGCCTGGCATGGGCAAATTAGCAAGTTAGCAAAAATCTCTCTCAATCTAGAAAATGAAAAAGGATGGAGACATAGCTCAATGCAAAAGCCCTTTGTTCAACCTTAGGTTCTGCATACATGAATGAATGAACAAATGGATAATCTAATGGAGACAATCATGGATTGAAGATTAAAATGTCAATTCTCAAATTGTTCTAAAGAGATAACACAATGCCAATCAAATTCTAACAGGTTTGTTTTTACCTTGGTAGAAACTGAGAAGCTGATTCTAAAAATGCATATGACAATGCAAAGAATAATCTTAGATATTAGCAAAAATGCTGCAACACTAATACTGCTTAAATTCAAGATTCACTCTAAAGCTCCTATCATTGCCACAGTATGGTAACAATGCAAGTATCCATAAGTAGATCAATTAAATAGAATATAGTTCCAAAAAAGACCTATACTTATATGATCATTAGTTTTCAAAAAAGTCATTAACAAATAAAGGAAAGTCTTAGGAAATTATGGAGGAAGAGATACATTATTCTTTTTTTAAAATTAGCTTTGGCCTGTATCTCATACTACACTTGAAAATTAAATCAAACTAAATCAAGTACCACTAAAAGCTAAAATTACAAATTTTTAAAGACAGTATCTTCATTATTTAAAAGCATGCAAAAAGGTCTTTAAATACAGAAAATACAGTAATAACCATGTAAAAAAAATTGATGTACTTAGTGTTCACAAAAAATATTAAGGTATCTGCTCACCAAAAGATGTCACTAAGAAAACAGATAAGCCATAAACAGAGAAATTACTTACAAAACATATCTAACATATAAAGAACACATATCAAAAAACCCCACATACAATTCAATAATAGACAAATTTTCAAATGGCAAAGATTTAAATAGGAATTTGTTAAAAGTAAACATATGAATAAGCAATATCCACATTAAAAGGAGTCAATATTATGTTATTAGGGAAACAAACTACAATCAGTTACCACTATACTCCCACCAGATGAACTAACATTTATAAGCCTGATAATATCAAATATTGACCAGTATGGGGAGTGACTTAATCATCAATACATTGTTTTGGGAGTACAAAATGGTATAATCACTATGTACAAAAATGTAGCAGTTTATTAGAAAACCAAGGATAAATGCATAAATAACATATAACTATCCCTAAATGTGTACTCGAGAAATTGTAACATACTGTATATGATAATATACCACAAGTCTTAATTTTTAAAAATTTTATTAGTACATGTTTGCAGTACATAATTTACATTCATTGTAGGGAACTGGTACATACACATATTTCAATTCTTTGTTTCCCTTCCCCTCTGTCTCCACTTTTAATTTTTTTTTCTTTTTTGTCAGCATCAGATTCATTTGTTTATTTCATAAGTACTTATTAACTTAATTATCATAAACACAGATGAACAGCCAAACTAACAGGTTAAACAAACACATAAGACAATTATATTAAATCAAGGTACACTTGATTATAACTTTTTTCTCTTTTTTTCTTATTGTCAGTCATTTATTTTACACTTTATTTATATATTTGATGCCTGATATAAAAGATATGCAATATTTAAGCTTATATGTCTGGATTACTTCACTTAACATTATAGTCTCAAGGCATATCCATTTTCCTGCAAAATGATTTGAGTTTTCTGTAAGTCCTCCTTCATGAGAGATGAAAAATATAAGGAATGCCACTCCCAAAAGCCACCCAATGGAAAAGTAGGCTCGTAAAAACATTATAGTATGTTCTCATCTGCCTTATTCACTTCCACCTAACCACCAGATCTGGCAACTTCTGGCTGTTCTCCAAATTAAAATGACCATAAAAGGTAAATGTTTTGAACTGACTCAGGACATAGAGGCACCTACTACAACACAACTAAAGACACAAAAGAAGACTTCCAGAACTGCTATAGAAAGTGGCAAGAATAATGAGATAAGTGTTTAGAGCAAAGGCAAATATTTTGAACGGAATTAATGGCAATGTATCAGTCAGGCATGGTGGTACATGCCTGTAATTTCAGCACCTGGAAAGCTGGGACAGGACAATTGCCATGAATAAAACACTAGCTTGGGCTACATTGTGAGTTGGAGGTCAGCCTGAACAACATCATGAGACTGTCTCAAAAAAACAAAAGAAAAAAAAAGATATACATCAGTCAGTTTCCTTGATGTCAGTTCCCTCCTACATACACACACACACACAATGGAATTGCTTAGCTCATTGTTGCCACCTTAAAACCGAAGGTAAGGCTTAATACACATTAAATGCAAAAAAAAAAAAAAAACATATTGAACTTATATTTCTTTGTTTATTTGTTTGTACAGAGATATGGTTTTCCTATGTAGTTCAGGCTGGCCTTAAACACACTTTGTAGCCCAGGCTGGCCTTCAATTTGCAGAAATCATCCTGCCTCAGTCTCCTGAGTAATGGGATTGCAAGCTTGAGCCACCACACCTAGTTATTTCCTTAGTTTATATATAACTGTCCACATTAAATTCCTTATAATTTATATAATGGTCTGATTATATAATGGTCTGATTTGTCTTTTTCTCCTCAATGTCTAATTTATAGTACAGTATGGAGACTGTCATACTTGGCTCTCAATACTTGTAAGTAAATGAATAAATAATGGGGCCAAGACTTAATTTATCTCGCCAAAGATATAACTCAGCAGCACAGCACCTGCCTGGCAAGCGCAAGGTTGTGAGTTTGATTCCTGATACAGAAAAAAAAAAAAAAGATTTAATTTATGTTAATATTAACCTGGTAGGGCTCACGATGTGCCTCAGTGATAATGTTCTGCACTTGTGAGGCTCTGGGATCAGTCTCTACCACTGCAACAAAAGAAAATAAAAAGAATAACTTCAATCTAGTAAACAGTAGATACGGTATAAGCTTTAATGGCCAAGAAAAAGGTCTTGAAACAACTAGAACAATGGGAACCACACAGGATGAATTCCAGACATAGTTCAAAATTTTATCTGGAGAAAAATCAAAACAATTCTAGCCATACTTCAAACTCTTGCTTGTCTTAGACCCTTATAATATTTATCTATGATATTTATATGGTTCAAATCACAGCAGATTTCTCAACACAAACCCTCAAATCAAGAAGAGCTTGAAGTGACAAATTTCAAGCCCTAAGAGAAAACAACCTCCAACTCAGATTGATATACTCCATAAAAACTATCTCTCAAAATCATTGGAGAAATAAGATACTTCCATGACAAAAAAACTGAAGAAATTCATAACCACAAACCATTTCTCCAAAATACTCTGAAGAACAGTTTAGAAAGTGAAAACAAAGACCACAATTACAAGAACACACCAATAGAAGCTACCACAGGGCAGGCAATTAAACAGATAGGAAGGACAAGGAACCAACAACTAGAAAACAGTATGAGAAGGATAACAAATCAAACACAAAGCTCATATAAGGAAAGAAATTATAAGGGTAAGAGCAAAAATTAATGCAATGGAGACTAAGGAAAAATACACAGAATCAATTAATTGAAGAGTTGGTTCTTTGAAAGATTAAATAAAATTAAGAAGCCCTTAGCCAACCTTATCAAAAAGAGGGAATACAAGAGTTAAATTCATGCAATTAGAAATATAAAGGGTGAAATCACAATGGATCCTGTGGAAATCCAGACAGTCATCAATACCTACAGATGAGAACATATATGATGAAAATGCAGAAGAAATGGATAGATTCCTACATACATATGAACTACCCCAAGCTGAATCAAGAAGAAGATACAAAAATTCAAAATAACCCAATGCATTTGAAAATGTAATTTAAAAACTTACCAACAAAGAAAAGTCTAAGTCCTGATGGATTCACTGTTGAATTCTACAAGAAATTTAGAGAGGATATAATGCCACTATTACTGAACCTCTTTCATGAAATTCAAAGGGAAGCAATATGACCAAGTTCAAGAAAGTATTACTCTGATACTAAAACCACAGGTTTTTGATCAGAAGGACCTTACCAAAAAAGAAAACTCCACACTAGAGCCAAAAGCCCGCACAGTGATCTCCATCCAGCCGTGCAATCTTGGCACACTGATTGGAGCCTGCTAGGGCCATGCTCAATGTCCTCAATCACTACGGGACCTTCGGGTAGGTCCCTCTGCCTGGTTGAACTCTGCCCAGAGACCCCAAATGGCTGGTGGAATTGCCTGAACTCTGTGTTGCAAACCGAAAGCCTGCACAGCAAACCCTATCCAGCCTTACAAAGTCAGTACGTCACTCAGATCCTGATAGGGCCCCACTCAGTGACCCTAAGCAGCTGTGGAGCTTTGGTGTGCCATGCAGCAAGAGCTGAAGGCATGTATAGCCTGCTTCATCTAGCTGTTGAGCCTTGCTATGCCACTCAGAACCTGGTAGCTTCCTGCTCAGGAACCTCATGCAGGCAGGGAGCTTCAGAGTATAATGTGGAATGTGCTGAAGGCCTGCCCAGCGTATGCACCACATGTGAGGAGCCTATGTATACCATTATGGACCTGGTAAGACCTGACTAAAGGCCTCCACTCAACTGAGGAAACTTCTTGTGGTATGGACAGATATTCTCAACCCAGGAAACAACTGAGACCTTGCATTCAGCTTCTGCAGGGGAATACAGGAAAATAACACAAGAGCAAACTGCAATCTCAAACTCCAGCCCACCCCAAACAAGCCTAAAAGACATGGACATAGAAGAAAATGTAAGCCTGAAACTTCTGAAATATAGCAACTAAAGTAAAGAAACAATTCTAGGAATCTGTAAAGGAATTCAGATCCCAAATAATCTCCCAAGTAAAAGAAGAAATGATAAATGTAATAAAAGAAATGCTGAACACATCTAAAGACATAGTTTAAAAAAACTGAGAAGCACTGCAAAAAGACGGAAACTTTGAATGAACAATATAAGAAACATAATGCATGAAACAGATTCAAAGAGATATCCAAGAAATCAAAAATTCCATCAAAAGCTGGCAAAACTGCCTCAATAAAAGTGAAGATAGACTTTCAGACCTCAAAGAAAAAATTGCACGAACTGAACAGGAAAGCAAAGATCTTTTAAAAGTAGTAAGTACATTCCGTCCTGGGAGCCGAATGTACACATGGGAGAAGATTTGGAACATCGCTCCTAGCCAGTAAGAACCCCAGCCTAGCATCCTAAATCACCGAGATGGCCTCCATTCCACCCCAGGAGCCAAATGTACACATGGGAGAAGCTTTGGAACATCACTCCCAGCCATTAAGAACCCCAGCCCAGCATCCCAAATCACGGAGATGGCCTCCATTCTGCCCTGGAAGCTGAAGGTGCGTTGGGTGATTCCCAACACACAGGGGAAGTTTTGGAACATCCCTCTTGGCTGGTAAGAGCCCCACCCAGCATCCCAAATCACCTGAGGACACACAGGAGGCACCTGAGGGCCTAACTTGGCCATGCCCAGTAAACTCCAAGCAGATAGCAGTTGCCTGCTTTCTGCTCTGGGAGCCAAAAGTGCTCCAGATGATTCCCAGCAAATGGGGAAGCTTTGGAACATCACTCAAAACACAGAAACATAGGAAAATGACAAAACAAAAGAGCAAAATGCAATCTCAAACCTCCAGCCCATCCCAATCAAGCCTAGGAGACATGGACAGAGAAGAAAACATAAGCCATACACCTGAAACTCCTGAAATGATAACAAGGAAGAAAAAACTCTGGGAAGCCATACAGAACTCATATCAGAAATAATCTCCTAGGTAAAAGAAGGAATGTTAAATGTAATGAAAGAAAATGTTGAGCACATCTAAAGAAGGCATAATTTAAAAAAGTTTTTTAAAAATGTGGAAACTCTGAATGAACAATATAAGAAAAACAGAATGCATGACACAGATTCAAAGAGATATACAGGAAATTAAACTTTCCATCAAAAGTTGGCAAAACCCCTCAACAAAAGTGAAGACAGAATTTCAGACCCTGAAGACAAGATTGTAGCTAGTGAAAAGGAAAGATCTTTTGAAAATAACAGGGAATCAGGAAATAACAATTCAACAGCTGCAAAATGATGTAAAGAAAAACAACATAAGATTGATAGGGATAAACAAAAAAGGTGACAACATACATGATATCAAGAGGTTACTTACAGAAGTAATAGCTGAAAATTTCCCAAACATGGGAATGGAAACTGGCATAAAGATCACTGAAGCATACAGAACTCAAAATAGCCATAACCAAAATAAAACTACAACCAGACATATAATGAACATCCCAGAAATCCAACATTAGAACAGAATATTAAAAGTTATTAGAGAGAAGAGACAAATCACCTATAAAATAAAGCCTATCAGAATCACAGCAGACTTCTCAACACAAACAATGAAGTCAAGAAGAGCATGGAGTGAAATATTTCAGATCCTAAAGGAAAACAACTTCCCAACCACACTGGTGAATGCTGAAAAACGGTCCTTCAAAACAGATGGAGAAATAAGATACTTCCACAACAAAGAATAGTTGAAGAACTTGATAACCACCAAACCAACCCTGCAAAGAATACTGAAAGACATTCTAGATAGACACAGGAAAAAACCACTAAGCAAGGCAGATAATTAAACATAGGGGAAAGGTAAAGAACCAACAGCAGAAAGACAACATGTCAACAATAAACCAACATATATCAGTTATAGTCATTAATGTAAATGGCCTCAATTCACCAATTAAAAGAAACAGACTGGATAAGCCGCCACCACTCCAGAGCGAGAACTATCGGTGTTTCCTGAGCACTGCATCATGTTGGAACTTGGGGCGCTGGCAGAACAGACAGCCAGCTCGCCACCCTGGCAAGCAGCTGGGGGCCTGCCAGTGTGTGGGCTAAAAATCATACATTGCTCCATATCTGCCCCCCCATTAGCAAGTTGGAGCCAGAGGTCTAAGTATCTCTTGGGAGGATGAACGTATGCAGTGTGGCAAGTAAGGAGGATTTCCTTCTACCATCTCTTTGAAGGCAAGTATTTTTATCACTGTTTTGCTCAGTTCTGATTAATGGTACTACTCTATTCAATATTCTGTTTTTGTAAGTTTGATATTTCCTTCCATTTTGCTGTACCTGAAAGAACAGCTAATGTGAACAGCACGGGATATACATATTGTGCCTATTGCTGTTGTCCTGGTGACCTGATGTGAGGTTCTGTACCAATTTCACTGCACTACCTCTCATGGGTTTGTTCTGTCTTGTTCTGCTATATTTTGCTACCTTCAAAAAAAAAAAAAAAGTAGATAACAAAATAACAAAATACCTCCAAAAAACTCCAACTCCACCAAAGCGGAGCCATGGGGAATGGATGAGAGAAACTCAAAAACAAAGCAACAGAATAATATAAGGTGATTAAAAAGTAAATAACAACAACAAAACAGGTCAGTAAGGTACTGAGCAACCTGAAACAGGATATAACTAAACAGATAATGGATTTTAAAAGCAAAAGGAGGAAAAGAAAGGGCTCTAAAGGATATAACTGCATTTATGTTTAAGTGTGTAGGATTGATAACCATGTTGCTAACTTTTTATTGAACCATTGAACAGAACTGTTTACAGCCTCACTGTTTGAATGTCCACTTTATATGCTTTAATTTTGTAACTTCAACAACTATGTCTAAGACAATACGTAATTTATCAACTAGTGATTTCTTACCATTTATTGTTTCTCTGAAACTCTGTATTGTTTCTACCCCTTTTTCTGTTTTGCTTTTTTTCTCTTTAAATAATTTAAAAAAAATGAAAAGAAACAGACTGGCACAATGGATCAAGACACAACATCCAACCATTTGCTGTCTACAAGAAACCCATCTACCCCAAAAGGAAACACACAGACTGAAGTCAAAGGATGGAAAACAATACTGCATGCAACAGGAATTTTTAAAAAAAAAATCAGGATTAGCTATGCTGTTTGCAGAAACATGAACTTCAAACCAAGAATGATGCAAAGAGATACAGAAGGTCACTACATACTAGAAAATTTCAAGAGCAAGAGATAATAATCTTACATATATATGCACCAAATTTGGGAGCATCCAGCTATACAAAACAAACATTAACAGAAATGAAAAATCCAATAAGCAATAACACAATTATAACAGGAGACCTTAACACACCATTGATACAAAGGGACATATCAACTAGACAGAAAATCAACAAAGAAATAACAGAACTGAATCACACCTGTGAACAAATGGATATAGTAGATATGGTACAGTGATTCACCCAACAACATCAGAATATACATTCTTCTCAGCAGCACATGAGATATTCTCTAAAAGATACCATATACTAGCCCACAGAACATGCTTAAATAAATGCAAAAGAATTGAAACTATCCCAGGCATGTTATTAGATCATAGTGCCATGAAACTACAAATTAATGACAAAAGAAACTGCAAAAACCCCACAAACACATGGAAATTGAACAATACATTCCTGAGCAATCAGTGGGTCACAGAGGAAATTAAACAAGGAATTAAACAATATCTACAAGCAAACAAAAATACAAATATAACTTACCAGAACCTGTGGGATGCAATGAAAGCAGTCCTCAGAGGAAAAATCATTGCAGTGAATTTCCACACCAGGAAAACAGAACAAACACAAATGAACAACCTGATGCTACACCTCAAACATTTAGAAAAAGAAGAGCAAGTCAAGCCCAAAGCCAAAAGAAGGGAGGAAATTATAAAGATGAGAGCAGAAATCAATACAACAGCGACTAAGAAAATACAAAGAATCAATCAAAGAGTTGGTTCTTTGAAACAATAAAATTCATAAGCCCCTAGTCAATCTTATTTTAAAAAGGAAATAAAAAAATCAAGTTCATGCAATAAGGAATGAAAATGGTGAAATCACTACAGACCCTGTTGAAATATAGAAGATTATCAATACCTATTCTGAAAACCTCTCATAGGCTCCATAACACAGAAGAAATCGACAGATTCCTAGAAACATATGAATTACCAAAGTTGGATCAAGAAGACATAAAACTGCTGAATAACCAATTTCAATTAAAGAAATTGAAAATGTAATTAAATCCTTACCAACAAACAAAAGCCCAGGCCCAGATGGATTCACTGCAGAATTCTACAAGAAATTGAAGAAAGACTTAATGCCAACACTCTTCAAACTCTTCAATGAAATTGAAAGGGAAGCAATTCTCCTTAAGTCATTCCTGGAAGCAAATATCACTCTAGTACCAAAACCTGAGAAAGACCCAACCAAAAGAGACAACTACAGGCCAATCTCCCTAATGAACATAGATGCAAAAATTCTCAATAAAATATTGGCAAACAGGATGCAGCAAATCATCAAGAAGATTATACACCACAAACAAGTGGGATTCATCCCAGGAATGCAGGATGCTTCAATATACATAAATCAACAAATGTAATCCACCATATCAATCAAGAGAGCCAAAAATAAAAATCACATGATCATTTCTATAGATGCAGAAAAAGCTTTTGATAAGGTCCAACACTCATTCATGATAAGAACCTTACAGAAAATCAGGCTAGATGGTCTTTACCTCAATATGACAAAAGCCATTTAAGACAAACTAACAGCCAGCATCATATTAAACAGCCAAAAACTGAAATCCTTTACCCTAAAATCAGGCACAAGACAAGGATGTCCATTATCACCATTTCTACTCAACATGATGCTGGAAATACTAGCCAGAGCAATTAGACAAGAGCAAGAAATAAAAGCAGTAAAAGAAAAGAAGAAGTTAAATTATCATTATTCACAGATGACATGATACTCTACATACAAGGCCCCCAAAACTCCATTGAAGGATTTCTCAGTGTAGTAACAAAATTCAGTAAGATAACTGCACACAAAGTCAACACTCAAAAATAATAGCAGACCTGTATACAAACAACAAACTCACTCTAGAGAAAAATAAGAGGCCACATCCTTTACAATAGCATACAAAAAAATAAAATTGATACTTAAGGATCAATCTAACAAAGAAAGTAAAAGATCTATTGAGTAAAAATTATAATTTTCTGAAAAAAGAAATAGAAGAGGATCTCAGAAAATGAAAAGACATTCCTTGTTCACCCATAGGAAGAATAAACATTGTGAAAATGGCCATTCTCCCAAAATTGTCATACAGATTTAATGCAATTGCAATCAAAATATCATTAGCATACCTCACATATCTACTCAAACCTACTGTGATAAAATCAGCATAGTACTAGAATAAAAATAGACCTGAAGATCAATGAGTAGATAAGAAGATACAACAATTACAAACATACTCAGCCACCTTATCTTTGACAAAGGGGCTAAACACCTTCACTGGAAGAAAGATAGCCTCTTTAATAAGTGGTACAGGAAAAACTGGCTGTCCACATGTTAAAAACTAAAACTAGACCCATGCCTATCACCATGAATTAAACTAAACTCAAAATGTATCAAAGATAAAATGAAAACACAAACACTAAATCTACTGGAAGACAAAGTAGGTAGAAGCCTTGAAGACATAGGAATAGGCAGAGATTTTATGAACAAAAATCAAACTGCACAGGAAATACTTCTCAAAATCAATAACTGGGATCCCATCTTATTAAAATGATTTTGCAGTCAAAAGATATCTCTAAACAGTAAAAAGAAAATCCACAAACTGGGAAAAAATCTTAGCCAACTGTCCCACAGACAAAAAACTTCTGTCTAGACCACATAAAGAATTTAAAAAATTCAGGTCCCCAAAAATCAAAGACCCAATCCAAAACTGGGCATCCGAGATGAATACACACTTCTCAGCTGAAGAAATACAAATGGCAAATAAATACATGAAAAAATGTATAGCATCATTGGTCATTAGAGAAATACAAATTAATACAACACTGAGGAGGACACTACACTAGGCTCCAGAGGTTACATGGGCTTGAGAGGACTGCGCCCAGTGACCTTCATTCAACCAGGGGAGCCAGCCCCGCTAAAAGGAGAGGCAGACACACAACCACGCTGCAAGGGGAGTTGCAGCTCACCAGTGCAGGCCCGGGAAAAGTGGTGCCTACCCAGCCCCCTAGGACACTGGACCACATCCCAGAGGTTCCACAGGCTTGAGTAGACCATGCACTGTGACCTTCTTTGAACCAGGGGAACCAGGCCCACCGCACGAGGAGTGCCAAAGCCATGTGAATCCCAGTAGCTGAGGGCACAGGAAGTGATTTCCAACACATCCAGGGAAAGCTTTGGAATATCACTGGAAACACAGAAATATAGGAAAATGACAAAAGGAAAGACCAAAATGCAATCTCAAACCGCCAGCCCATCCCAAGAAAACCTAGGAGCCATGTACATAGAAGAAAATACTAGCCATACACCTGAAATGCCTGAAATGATATCAACTGAAATACAGAAGCAAGTATGGGAAGCTATGAGGGAACTCAAATCAGAAGTCATCTCCCAGGTAAAAGAAGAAATGATAAAAGTAATGAAAGAAATACTGAATGCATCCAACAAAGACACAGCTAAAAAATTAGAGGAACAAAGCAAAATGATAGAATCCCTGAATGAACAGTTTAAGAAACAAACAGAATACATGAAGCAGATTCAAAGAGATATACACAAAATCAAAAATTCTATTGAAAGTTGCAGAAACCGCCTCAACGAAAGTGAAGATACAATCTCAGACCTCGAAGATAAGACTGCAGCTAGTGAACAGGAAAGGAAACATCTTCTAAAAATAACAAGAAATCAGGAAATAACAGTTCAACAGCTACAAGATGATGCAAAGAAAAACAAAATAAGTTTAATAGGGATAAAAGGAAGGATAAATGAAAAAGAAGGGGACAACACAAATGATATCAAGAGGCTATTTAGAGAAGTAATAGCTGAAAACTCCCCAAACATGACTATGGAAACGGACATACAGATTAGTGAAGCATATAGAACTCCAAATAGCCACAACTAAAACAAAACTACACCCAGACATATAATAATCACCATCCCAGAAATCCAACATAAGAACAGAATATTAAAAGCTGTTTAGAGAGAAAAGACAGATCAGCTATAAAGAAAAACATGTCAGACTCACAGCAGACTTCTCAACACAAACAATGAAGTCAAGAAGAGCATGGAGTGAAGTGTTTCAGATCCTAAAGGAAAATGACTTCCAACCCAGACTGCTCTACCCTGCAAAACTGTCCTTCAAAATGGATGGAGAAATAAGATACTTCCATGACAAAGAACAGCTGAAGAACTTCATGATCACCAAACCAACCCTACAAAGAATGCTGAAAGACATTCTAGATACACATAGGAAAAAACCACTAAGCAAGACAGACAATTAAAAAGAATGGGAAGTTAAGATACAACATCAGAAAGATAACATGTCAACAATAAACCAATATATGACAGTGATAACCATTAATGTAAATGGCCTCAATTCACCAATTAAAAGAAACAGACTGGCAGAATGGATCAAGAAACAATGTCCAACCATATGCTGTCTACAAGAAACCCATCTAACCCAAAAGGAAACTCATAGACTGAAAGTCAAAGGATGGAAAACAATACTCCATGCAACAGGAACTCAAAAAAAAGCGGGGATAGCTATTCTGTTTGTAGACCATGTGAACTTCAAACCAAGAATGGTCCAAAGAGATAAAGAAGGTCACTACATACTATGTAGGGGAAAATTGCAAGAGGAAGAAATAACAGTCTTAAATATATATGCACCAAATTCCAGAGCACCCAGCTACACAAAGCAAGTATTAACATAAATGAAAAATCAAAAACACAAAAACACAATTATAACAGGAGATCTTAACACACAGAAAATCAGCAAAGAAATAACAGAACTGAATCACACCTGTGACCAAAAGGATTTGATAGATGTATACAGAGTGTTCCATCGAACAACATCAGAATATACATCATTCTCAGCAATACAGGTGACATTCTCTGAAATAGACCATATACTAACCCACAGAACATATTTCAGTAAATGCAAAAGAACTGAAATTATCCCATGCATGTTATAAGATCATAACACTGTGAAACTAGAAATTAATGATAAAAGTAACTGCAAAACCCCACAAACACATGGAAATTGAATAACAAACTCTTGAGCAATCAGTGGGTCACAGAGGAATTTAAAGAAGAAATTAAGCAATAACTAGAAGCAAACAAAAATACAAATACAACTTACCAGAACCTGTGGGATGCAATGAAAGTGGTCCTCAGAGGAACACAAATAAGCAACCTGATATTACAACTCAAACATCTAGAAAAAGAAGATCAAGCCAAGCCCAAAGGCAAAAGAAGGGAGGAAATTATAAAGATCAGAGCAGAAATCAATGCAATAGAGACTAAGAAAATGGTACAAAGAATCAATGAATCAAAGAGTTGGTTCTTTGAAAGAATAAATAAAATTGATAAGCCCCTAGCCAACCTAATTTAAAAAAGGAAAGGAAAGACTCAAATTCACACAATACAGAATGAAAAACGTGAAATCACTACTGGCCATGTGGGAATACAGAAGATTATCAACAACTATCTCAGAAACCTCTCCTCTCATAGGTTTGATAAAACAGGAAAAATGGACAGATTCCTAGAAACATATGAACCACCAAAGCTGGATCAAGAAGATGTAAAACTGCTGAATAACCCAATTTCTATTAATGAAATTGAAAATGTAATAAAGTCCCTACAACAAAGGAGAGCCCAGACCCAGACAGATTCACTGTGGAATTCAACAAGAAATACAAAGAAGACTTAATGCCACCACTCCTCAAACCTTCAATGAAATTGAAAAGGAAGCAATTCGCCCTAAGTCATTCCTGGAAGCAAATATCATTCTAGTACCAAAACCTGAGAAAGACCCAACTAAAAAGGAGAACTACAGGCCAATCTCCATAATGAACATAGATGTAAAAATTCTCAATAAAATATTGGCAAACAGGATGCAGCAAAGCATCAAGAAGATTATACACCATGACCAAGTGGGATTCATCCCAGGCATGCAGGGATGGTTCAACATAATATGTAAATCAATAAATGTAATCCACCATATCAACAGAGCTAAAAGTAAGAATCACATTATCATTTCTATAGATGCAGAAAACACTTTGGATAAGATCCAACACTCACTCATCATAAGAACCTTACAGAGAATTGGAATAGACGGTATTTACCTCAATATGATGAAGGCCATCTACAACAAAACAACAGCCAGTGTCATATTAAATGGCCAAAAACTGAAAGCCTTTACCTTGACATCAGGCACAAGACAAGGATGTTTCTTCTCACCACTCCTATTCAACATAGTACTGGAAATACTAGCCAGAAAATTAGACAAGAGACAGAAATAAATGGAGTAAAGATAGGAAAAGAAGAAGTTAAATTATCATTATTTGCAGATGACATGATACTCTACATAGAAGATCCCCAGAATTCTGATGAAAGACTCCTAGATATAATAAATAAATTCAGCAGTGTAGCTGGATACAAAGTCAATACTCAAAAATCAATAGCATCCTTATACACTAACAACAAAATCACTGAGAGAAATAGAGAAGCCACACCCTTCACACTAGCATCCAAAAAATGAAATACTTAGGAATTAATCTAACAAAAGATGTAAAAGAGTTGTACATGGAAAATTATAATACCCTGAAAAAAGAAATCGAAGAGGACCTCAGTAAATGGAAAGACATCTCTTGTTCATGGATAGGAAGAATAAATATTGTGAAAATGGCCATTCTCCCAAAATTGTTATACAGATTCAATGCAATCCCAATGAAAATACCACTAACATACCTCATAGATCTAGGGAAATCACTCCTAAAATTCATCTGGAACCAGAAGAGACCTAGAATAGCAAAGGCAACTCTAAGCAGCAAAGCCAAGGCAGGAGGCATCACAATCCCTGACTTGAAGTTATACTACAAAGCTACTGTAATGAAATCAACATGGTAGTGGAATAAAAACAGACCTGAAGATCAATGGAATAGACTAGAAGATACAATTAAGAACACACTCAGCCACCTTATCTCTGATAAAGGGGCCAAGCATGTTCACTGGAAGAGCAATAGTCTCTTTAATAAATGGTGCTGGAAAAACTGGATATCCATATGCTGAAAACTAAAATTAGACCCATGCCTGTCACCATGCACTAAACTAAAATCTCAATGGATCAAAGATCTAAATGTTAAAGCAGAAACACTAAATCTGTTGGAAGACAAAGTAGGTAAAAATCTTGGAGACATAGGGGTAGGTAGAGAATTCATGAACAAGAACCAAACTGCACAGGAAATACTTCCCGGAGTCAATAACTGGGATCACATCTTACTAAAGACTTTCTCCATGTCCAAAGAAATCTCCAGCAGAGTGAAAAGAAAACCCACAAACTGGGAAAAAAATCTTAGTGAACTGACCCTCAGACAAAGGACTTCTGTCTAGAACTTACAAAGAATTTTAAAAAATCAGACCCCCGAAATTCAAAGACCCGATCCAAAAATGGGCATCCAAGATGAACACACAGTTCTCAGATGAAGAAATACAAATGGCAAATAGATACATGAAAAAATGTTCATCATCATTGGTCACTAGAGAAATGCAAATTAAAACCACATTGAGATTCCATCTCACTCCAGAAAGAATGGCCAGGATCAACAAAACTACCAACAACAAATGCTGGAGAGGCTGTGGGGAAAAAGGGACTCTTGCACTGTTCGGTGGGAGTGCAGACTGCTGCAACCACTGTGGAGGTCAATCTGGAGATTCCTCAAAAAGCTGGGGTTGGAGGTCCCATTTGACCCAGCTATTCCACTCTTACGCATATTCCCAGAAGAAGTGAAAACATCTTACCACAGTGATATATGTGCACCCTTGTTTATAGTGGCAGAATTGGTAATAGCCAGATCTTGGAAACAACCTCAGTGCCCATCAACTGAAGAATGGATAAAAAAACTGTGGTACTTTTATACAATGGAGTACTGCTCAGCTATAAAGAATGATCACATTGAGAAATTTATACATAAATGGATGCAACTTGAATCCATGCTCATAAGTGAAATAAATCAAACTCAGATGGATAAATACTGTATAGTCTCCCTAGTGTAAGAAATGGTAAGAATACAGAAGATTTTATGGTAATCATGGTTCACCATTATACTGCTTTGAAGTCTTATGTTTACATTCATTGGTTGGAATGCTTTTATTCTGTTTTGTTTGATCTTAAATATGTGATGGTATGAATAGTTACTTTGAAGAAAAGACAGTATGGCAGCCATTGTTGATTTGATGTCGTCTTGCTCTGAAGTCCCACCATGCTTTTGTTTTTCTATTACCGTTGGTTCTATCATGTTGTATCTTATTGGATTTTAATATGTATGATAGTATAAACAAATTTTATATGGAAAATGAGATAATATAGCAGCCATTGTTCATCTTTGGTTATTTGGTTCAGAATACCTTGCAATACTTCCATTCTCTTGAGTGGTTTTATTCTATTTTGTTATGTTTGACATCGTTGTATATAAAGCTAAGCTCAACTATTTCAAAGAAAGAGACATTATGATAGCTACTGTTAATATCCAGTTGTCTTGTTGTGAAGTGCTGTGCTGCTTACATTGTTCTGTTCTGATCTGCTTAGATCTGTTCTCTTTTGTTTTATTCTCTTTAAAATAAAGAAAATAAAAAAAGAAGTATACTACACCATCCCTGTCAAACCCATCTCCTCTCTTGTGAACTGTTATAGAACTTACTGTCTTACTCATATTGTCATTTAATTTTATCATCTACAGTATAAATATTTTAAGCGTTTTGTTTTCCAAATAGATTATGAGGGACTAGAACAGAAGACTTCCTTCAAATCCATTAGATATGATCTGTGGCACTTATCACATCTATGCACATACAGTAGGTACAGATAATGGTCAAACATCTATAAATGTCCATGGAGAATACATAATTAGGGCTGGGGATTTAGCTCAGCTGCATAAGCACCTGCCTGGCAAGGTTGAGGTCATGAGTTTGATCCCCAGTACTAAAAAACAAACAAACAAACAAACAAACAAACAAACAAACAAATATAATGGCTTTGGTGTTCACATTACACATACATTTTCACTTTACAAAGAAAGGATTTTTTTTTTTTTTTGGTACTGGGGATCAAACTCACGACCACGTGCTTGCAAAGCAGGTGCTTATGCTGCTGAGCTAAATCCCCCGCCAAAAGAATGGATTTAATAGAACTTTTTAAAAGTAGTAGCCCCTCTATGTGGAAGTGTGTTTAAGTGTTCATTTAGAAATTATTAATATTCATCAGAAGGTGGGGGTTGATGTTGAAGATATTGCATTAACAGTCATCATTTGCAGATCAAACATTAATGAAATTATGAAAATCAGTGGGAAAAAAATCTTACATAATGTCTTTAGAACATTTTCACTGTAAAGATGGCACATATTTATTTTTTAAAACATTTTCTGTGTTTTCATTTACATTTTCTATGGTTTCTCCTGATGGTAACTGATAAAAATAAAGTTTATAACTGGGTTCAGAGAGGCTTCACTTTTTATTCATCATCAACTTGATCTGGTCACTTAACCTCTCAGAGCACTACTCTTACAAAAATTTGAGGTAATAATACTTATCTGATAGAATTCTGTGTCTTAAAGGTAGTAGCATATGCAAGGCAGCAAGTTATTTGCAGCTAGTAGATTATCAGTCAACAGTGGATGTTTTTATTTTTCATTCAAGAGAGAAAGTTGAAGGAAAAGAGTACAAAAGGTGGGCCTGATGGTTTACTTAAGAGCTGTCAGGAGGACAGAAAAAGAAATTAGGGAAAGGTGTTAAGCACAGAGTTGCCTTCTTTCTACAGTGTTGCTGTCTGTTCCTATAGACCACACCTTCACTTCAGTCAGGGACATATTGTTTCCTTCATTAAATTAGCATCTGGTAGCAGATTGTAAGGTTTGAGAGTAGAACTACATGAAGAAGACTGGCTGAGTAGAAGCATGCTAGTGAACAAAGAAGTGAAAAAATGAGTCCCTTTTAGTGGGCACTGGTATTGCCCAGTGTAAAAATGAGATTTGGAGAAGTTCAGTCAAAACAAAAACAAAAACACCTGGGAAATGCTCTTTGAAAGTAGGTTGAGGATAGTGAATCAAAGTTACTCTACAATAGTGGGTCACAATGGTGTGGGTCACAGCTATCAGTGCATACTCCAGGAAAATCCAGTAAAAGGGTTCTGTTGCTAAAACTGGATGATTATAGTGTTTTTCTAATTTCCAGGAAAATGGGTTTAAAGGTTTTTCATTTTGTAAATTTTTTTTAAACTTTTAGTGTTCTTTACCTAGTGAAAAAGTTGCAAATTTAAAAAGAAAAACACAGATATATTATTTCTTTAGAATAACATTACTTTTCAAGAATATATGGAGACCTGCCTAAGCATAATACAGCCAGATTTAATGCTGGTAAAACTGTGTCAAGTTTGTATGGCAGAATTAAATCTATCAATATTTCATGGCACTCCACACAATAAACACCATAATTTCTAGGTGCCACAAACCTGAACTAGTTTGAAAAGCAACATATTATATCCCCACTGCCTTTTGTTAGTCCTTCATGGAAAGAATGTTATTAGCCTCAGAGAAACTCAAAGGAATGGTTTAGACAAAAAGTAATCTTAAAAATAAATTTTAAAAAGTCCAAAGGAGATTTAAAGAGGGTAAATTCCAATGTTAAGAATAACATAATAGTAGCTACTGTTTCCTGAGCACTTTATTATATACCATGTTCTGTGCTAAATATTTGCCAAAAGTTATTTTAATCTTCACAAGCAGCCTGTGCAGTATTGCCTACATTGTACAGATGAGAAGAAGGTTCAGAGACTTGCTCAAGGTAATTCAGCTAATTAAGTGATTTGTGACACTGACCAAATCCAAGTTTTCAGACTCTGTGGTATGTTTAAATGTAATGTTTCTTTGTGTGTTAAAACAGAGATAAAGTGTGCAGATATTTTTTATCATAAATATGTGAAATGTATACATTTTATCCCCACTACCAGGTCAAGATACTGAACATTTCAGGCAACACAGAAAGTTCCCCTCTGGCTGCTTTCACTCAAATACCCTAATTACTACCCTGCCTCTATCATCATAGATGAGTTTTAGTTAGATTAATCTAACTTTCTGAAATTATCACCAAAAAATTCCAATGTCAGTCTTTCATTTTGCCATATTAGCTGTAGTCAAACTTTTCTAGTTTGAGCTTTAATCATGAACTGTAGATAGAGACTAACTGATGGTCATGGCTTCATAGCAATTTCTTGTATTGTTCTGAAATTAATACTAACCTAAAAAAATGGAATAAACTCCCAACTGAAGCGCTATAGGAAGGGGTAAATTCTGATGGGTTATTATCAAAGCAACCAGTCAACCTCTTTTCTTGAGAAGCTCCACAGCCATAGACAGTTTGCTTGATTTATGTAATTTGTATACCTATTTCCAATCACGGCACCTCATTAGGAAGTTGATAACCATCAAAGGCCATCTCAACTTATGAAAAGGAAAACTAGCCAGAGTATGTAATAATGTTTGCTTTGTATTATCTTGTAGCAGTTTGAACAACTTTACTCCAAGTATCTTACAAAATTGATTGTTTTCGGTTTGAAGGAAAGTAAGAATAGAGGGCAAGAAGATCTAGGTAGAGGATGGTGGGGGTGTAGGACTTAGTATCTTCAATGGTGCTTTAAATATGGTGGCTTTCTATGTCTTACTGGCTGGTTTTCAAAACTACATTTCTTCTTATTTAATCTGGCAGTGACAGACGCAGGATCACTTCATCTCGCTCTGGAAAGCAATCATTGGTGAATTTTTGGCAATTATTCTAGATAACAGTTTTTCTTCTCCTTCTCCATACTCCTCTCCATCCAGTCACGGCAGGTTTTTAGGCACCTCCCCATTCCTACTGCCACCACAGCCAACTGGCAGTCTACACATTACAAGTGAGAATCAGAGAAAGAGTGACATTTGTTGCCATCCATGAATCCAAGGGTGACATGTGCCCGGGGTGACCTAAGTGGGAGGTCTAGAGGAACATTTTGGTCATCAAAGCAGGACAGGCCCTGAAGTGGGCGCACGTGATAGTAGCAGTCACCTCGAGAGTGACATCATCCCTGGAGGCGGAGCTTAACTCTGAGGCCTCGCCAGCTATTAAGCTTCCTCCCCTGTTCCCCACCAAATGTCATCGAGCCCACCAGCCAAAGCCCCCTGAGGAAATGACAAACGTCTAGACATCCTGAAGCGCCAGAGCCCTATCTCTCTACGAAAAGGGGTTCGCCTCCATTCTCTCTTCTCGACGCTCCCCACCCCCAAACTGTGGAGGGGCTGGAGGCGGGAGCGCGCGCGCTCCACCACGCACGCGCTCCCACGCACGCGCTCTCCCTTCGCGCTCGCGCTCCTCCCCACCCCGGCCGGGAGGGGGCGGGGCTGCGGGCGGCCTCCGAGGGTGCGACGCCCCCGGCGCGACGGCGGCGCTAGAGAGCGGCCGGACGGGCGCGGGTTGCTGGGCGCGCTGCTTCGGCGCGGCCCGCCGGCGCAGCCGCTTCTCACGAGCCGCCTGCCCGGCAAAGCAAGCTGCGAGCCCTCAGGACGCCGGGCCCAGGGCGGCGGGCGCTGCCTCCCGCCGCCGCCCTTCGCGCCTCCTCCGGGCAGCCCCGCCCCCGTTCCCATCCCCCTCGCGCTCACCTCCGGGCTGTGCCGAGCCCTAGGCGGAGCGAGGCGCCGAGCTGAGGGGCGAGAACCTGGCCCCGCGCCGCTGCTGACAGGAGCACCGCCGTGGGTTGTGCTCGCTGCCGCGAGGCCCCGCCGGGCCGTACCGGGGCGCCTACCCTCCGCGGGGCGTCGGAGGGCAGCGAGGTGCTCCGGGAATCGCGGGCGACGCCGGCGAGCGGCGCAGTCCTCACCGGAGACCCCGGGGACGGGAGCTTGACCGCGAGGTGCAGTGAGCCCCTCAGAGCGGAAGGTAGGGGTTCGGGGGAGCAGGGCGAGGAAAGGTCGCCTTAGTGACAGGGGCGTTCCTCTCCGAAGCTTCGGCTCTGGGGAGACGGTTGGGGGGAGCCCGGAGACAGCGAAATGGACAGCGGAGTGGCCCTGGTGTCCAAGGCGTGGTGAAGGCTGCCTCTGAATGTGGCACTTAGGGTGGCTCCGGATGGGTACGGGGTCAGCCATTTCGCTGTCACTGAGTGTGTCATGGAATTTGGTACCTAGAGAGTCATGAGAGACAGGGACCAGGATAAGATGCGAGGCAGATTGCTAAACGTGGCAGAGAATGTGGTGCAAAGCGAGTTGCAGAATGTGCCCCAGAATGCAGCATGAAAGTAGTTGTGAAATGTGCCAGGTGAGGTACAGGAAGGGGTGGCCTGTGTGGCGTTGAAATTCACGTTTAGAAATTTATTAGTGATATTAATAATTCCTCTGGGATAGGCGTAGTATAATAAAAGATTAATTGGGCTCCTTGCTAGACATTTAACCGCGGGAAATCGAGAGAAGTAATGATAAGCTATTTTTTTGATACAGGGAAAGTACCCACGTGAAAGCAAAGAGCAGTTTGGTCTGGTTGCGAGATGGGGGAAATAGGACTAAAATAATTCTAGGTTTTGTCATAAGCGTGCAGAGCACCGATACAATTGTATTCACAAAACATAAACAATGGTCATTAACATTAGAAAGAAAATTTGGTGTTTTGGGTGTCTTTCCCTCTCTGCTTCTCGTCAGGAAAAAAAACAAAAAAGAAAAAAAACCAAGCAAATGTCTTAACCATAATTGTGAGTTCAAGATCACTGGGCAAAGGGAAATATTTTTCGTATGTACCTCTTCCTTGATTTTTGCATAGGTGAAAATAACTAGAATGAGGAAAACAAAACAATATGGTGAACAAAAGGGATAAATTTTCAGGCATTTTGAGGGTTGGAGCCAAAAGCTACTGCAATGGTTAATTACAGAGAATGGCAATAGTGCAATATTCCTGTGTGTTCTGGGTGTTGGGATGTTGAAATAAAACAGAATAATCGAATACAGTAAATTGGATTTTTAAAAAAGCAACAACGTGAATACTGTCTATGGAGTGCTTCTTGAAGCATTTCCCAGGTAAATCATCTTAGGAATGTGAACATAAAAATAAACCATCAAATGTCCCTTTCTCTCCCTTTCTTCCACGCCCTCCCGTCTCACTCTCCTTTTCTCTCCTTCCCTCTCCCATATGTGTGTATAAATACATAAATGAAACTACCCACATGCAGTAAACATTGTGACTTCCAATTAAGAACATTTGTGTATTGAGAGGATTGTCAGAAAATAGAATCTGAGAAGTGACAAAAGACAGCTCTATGTACTACTTAGTGTAATGTGTATACATAAATAAATGTCTATGTATTGTAAAACAAAAAGCAGAGATATACAGATTCGTTCATTAGGATAGATGCTGTTGATGAGATTTTGGTCGTTTGTAGTACAGTTCTTACAGAGAAACTGAATTTCTTGCTTGAATGTTGTTCTTATTATAGTATTTTGAGTGATAATTTGAATATATATACTCATTGGCTTCTGCCTAGTTTCAGATTCAGCTATTGAGGGATAATCTGCTTGAAAGACAAAATTGGATTTTCCTTGATTAATTTTGGCTTTTAGTGTTTTCTGTAGGTTTGTCCCTTACCTTGATGCGCTTGAGAGTAAAGGAGAGAGAACATCAGAGGAGAATAAAGAGCAGTTCTGTTGGGTCTTCCTGTTTTGTTCTGACTATAAGCCATATGTACTGCTACCCCCTGCTGTCTGTAGGAAGAGGTGTTGCAAAACCCATTCTTTTCTTGTTATCACTGCCCCCTTGTGTAAGGGAAGAAATTGATAATCGCACTTTTGGGAACCAGTTTTCTCAGATTGTTCTTTATCTATGGAGAGGTTATGTAGATTTATTAATCATCTATTTGCATCAGAGTTGCAGTGCTTTAAATTTACTATTAATCAGGTCTTAGATTTGATGTCTGTTTTTAATAATACCTGATTTTAGTCAGTGACTGAAATTACTAAGAATGTTTTTAGTATGTTCAGGAAGATAGGGTATTACTATTGTTAGCACACATTTGGATAGTACTTGCTCTGTGACAATCCTGCTGTATACTGTTTTGGTCAGTTTTAATATACTATGAGGAATGTGCTGTTTTTCCCGTTTTGACAGATGAAAAACATGAAGTAGAGATTAAACAACTGGCCGAAGATTATGTAGCAAAGAAGCAGAAAAGCTAAGTTTTAATTTAGAATTTTGGATCCATAATCTATATTCTTCACTGGTAAATTTGTATTGACAAGGCATAATTAAAGTATATGTGTAGAATAGAGCAAATAGGATAGATGTGAATAAACCTAGCAGAACTCACATGAATTTTAAGCCTCCATATATGTGAAAAATACGGTTATTTACAGTATGAACATATCTCTTTATGAATCTTTTAAATTTATTTCTAGATAGAAATAGAGGAGTATCTGTACCTTTTCATATGGTCAAGGAGATACTTGTAATGATGCTTGGCTTTGGCAGGAGCTTTAGGGGTGAAAAGTTACTTTGAAGTACTTTGACAATCTGTGTGTTCATGTAGTGTGTATATGCACATACATTACACATATGTATCCATGCTCTTTTCTTGAAAATCACCAGTAAACCTTTACTGTAAGTTTTCCTTAGAAAATTAAAGAGAAATTATTGTTTTTCCTACTTCTGTTTTTATGCTATTTTATTTAAGAAAATGCCAAAAATTGGATTGGATGCTTATGCATGTTTAACTCCTCCACAAACATTTTGCTCAGATTAAACATTGTTGTATAGTTATTGACTACATTTGGAATAATATTTATGAAAATGAGTAGTATAGAGAATAGCAATGCAGCCCGCACTCGTATCTCCACCCATTTTAAGAAATAGAACATTACCTAACACAACTGTGATAATTATTTTCTTCTCCTAGCCAAACTATTTTTGCCATTCTTTTCAAAAGAAACCTTTCTTGATTATCCTATGACTCAAGTGTCACATGCTCAAACACTTCATTTGTTGATACTATGGGAGTTCAATATGATCTGATAATGGCTAGAACTTACTTAGGATATTTTAAAATATAATAATGTAGTATATTTAATGAATATAAATTCAAATCACCCATACATTTATGTTTGTTAGTAGTTCATATAGAATACTTCACTTATAAAACCTAATTTAGTTTGCATCCTTTTCATAAGCATTTGCCAACATCATTGAACATTGGTACATTATCTCTGTTTTCCTTCATTGATTCTTGACTGGCCCATAAGTTACTTTATTCTTTTAGTATTTTCTAAATGACTGTATGAATTATTTTGAGTAGAAAGAGAAGTAGACCCTAGAAAGGAATATACTAATCTGGTAGTTCCCAAAGAGGAATATTGGGGTAGTTGATACTTATTGAATATACAGTAAAGAAGGTGTGCATAAAAGAATGCATCAAACTTCTCTTTCATATTTCTTTCTGTTACAATACAATTAAAATTGAATCTGAGATACATTGATTAAGCACATTTGTTTAATTACATTGGATTGAATTTATCTCAGATAACTTGGTGTTAGTTGGGATATAGTCAGTGACAGCATCCAGATTTTATTTCAAGGAGTTAGAACAAGCTGTTGTGGATGACTCTTTACTTTTCAAGTACTAGTCTGATTAAGGTACCAAATACTGGAAACTAGTTTAATCATTTGGACATTTCTTTTTTCTCTTTATATAAGTTGATACTATTTTCATATTTGCTTAATATGCCTATAATCATGAAATGCTATTTGCAGGGGAGACATTATATAAATACATTGTATGAATAAATAACTTATATATTTTGTTATAATACCATGAAAACTGTAACTTGGTTTGTTTGAATAGCATCTTTTATAATAACTTATTTTAGATGGAAATTGTTTAAGATAAAAAAAAGATGAGAGAGATGTGTATATAGTGATGGAGAGTATATATCTTTAATGAATCTGTTGAAAAAGTCATGGAGAGAAATGTTAAAAGCTTTAAGACTTAGAGTTGTATTTTCCTATTCAGTGACTTCTTTTCTTTCCTTTTTTTTTTTTGTTACCAGGGATCAAACTCATGACCTCACACCTGCCAGGCAGGTGCTTATGTCACTGAGCTATATTCCCCACCCCTTTCCTTCTTGAGGATATAAAATTCAAGTTAATGTTATGGAGAAACCATGACATTTGTGTCTGAGTTTTAGAAGGTTAAAGCAGGTTGAAAAAGCAGTGAAAAAGTTTCTGGTAGGAACTTTTCCTATTCCAGAAAGCTTTCATTAAGTAGTTATAATAACAATTATTTCTGGAAGCAAATCTATTAGGTAAGTTTACTTTATTGCTGTTTGGTTTTTAATTTAAAATTTTTTTTTATTGTGCTGAGAAGTTAACCTAGGTCCTTATTCATGCTAGGTATATCCCATATACAGGCCAGTTTATTAAAAAAAAAGGTTATAAATCATGTGAAAGCTGTGTTTGTAGATATATGTCAAATAAGTTGATTTTTTTAAAATGGGCTACATATTACAAATTATCTTGTCATGTTCAGCTTCTGTTTACCGTTCAGTACTTGAAGGTAAACTTGACTAAGTTTAGAAAACAAAGGAATTAAGTTGGTAATCATGCCTTTTCTTCCCTAAAGTCAGTTTCTGCTTTTATTCAGTGCATAGTACATACTACCTTTCAAACGGTTTCTTTAGTATCAGAACTTGAGATAATGTAATGTCATTCATCTAAACTGAGCAGTTGCATTAGAGTCATTGATCTTCTTGTATATCTTTTTTTTTAAAGTCCAGTTTTCTAATAGACCTATTTACTGTTTGCCAAAGTTATGTACTTTACTTTTATAGATACCTCTACATTGTGGCCAGTGAGCTTTCTAAATGATCAGCTGATCATGTTACTGTTTTCTTCATTTTCAGTGGCTCTTGAATTGATAAAATGGAAGCTCCCATAGCAAACCATATGATATTCTTCAAGATCTTTTCCTTGCCTCTTGTTTGGACTCATTACCTGCCATTTTCTTCTCCAAAGCTGTTCTTCAGTAATTCTTAATTACTTGATTTATTCAATATATAATATTCTCTTATATTTTCGTACTTTGTGGAGTTGTATTTTTGTGGACTGCTGCTCTAGTTTTGTGTGTTTGTTTTTGTGGTTTGTTTTCTGAGGAAATGCTTCCTTAGTTGTCCTGTACTAGCCCAAAGAGTATCTTTTGAGTGAAAAAGATTTTGCTTAATGTCCCAGGTTGGTTTGGGCATACTATTCTTTATTATACCTTGTACTTGTAAATACAACTTTTTAATTTAATTTAATTTTTTTATTTTACAATTCCAGAAATTGAACTTAGATCCTTCACATTGAGCTATATCCCCTGTGATTTTTTATTTTTTTGAGACAGGTCTGAATCTCAGTTAAGTCACTAAATTGTCCTTGTTGGTCCACATGCCTCAGCCTCCCACAGTACTGCGAATACATGCATATTCTCTACCATGCCTCTTTTTTCACAAAATATTTTAACTAATTATATCTTTTTTTTTGGGGGGGTGGCACTGGGATTGAACTCACAACCTTGCACTTACCAGACAGGCACTTATGCTGCTGAGCTAAATCCCTGGCCCTATATGACCATCTTTACAGTAATCTGTGAGCTCATTTTAACCAGGTGCTATGACTTTTATAGCATCAGCTTAGTTATCTACTTGTTGAGTGAAGATTGTTGAAAGTTGTCTCAGTTCTTTTTTTTTTTTTTTTCCATTTATATTTTTGAAACCTCATCTGTTAGTGTGGACTTGGAGGAAATTCTGCACATCAGGACATAAATTTATAGAAATATACATACCTAAATATATCTAGGTACCTCGTTCATATAGATAGATATATACATATATGCAGTTTTATTTATTTATTGGAACCAGGAATCAAACTCGGCATTGTGCTTGCCTGGCAGGTGCTGTGCTGCTGAGCTATGTCCCCAGCTGTATAGAGTTTTAAAATATTGAGCATAACTTCTGGACTTATTTGATACTGATCCTAAAGATAAATCATATTTTTGCTCTTTTTATGTTTTCTAGAGTGACAGGAGGAAGATTAGAAGGTTCATTGTACGAATTTTATACAGTAGTATTGGGTAACTTGATATTGGTCCTTAATTGATTCTGGGAGTACTGTGAGCACTTGAGGAGTACAAAACAAATTGTTTTGACTGGAAAGGGTAGTGAGTCTATAGGCAGTCAACACCAACAAATTCTAGCTTGTGTCTTGGATGTCAAATAGATGAGTACCAGGACAGATTTTTCACATCAGAATGCATTAAGTACCAAATCTGATGCATTTTAAAGCAGTTAAGTACTAAGGTATGACTGTATATTACAGGAGTTGGTAAATTATAGCCCGTAGACCAAATCCAGCCCATTGTATATTGGCCTGCAAGCTAAGAGTAGTTTTACATTTTTAAAATTGTTGAAAAATATCAAAATAAGATTAATAGTTTGTAACAGGTGAAAAGTACTGAAAATTCAGATTTCAGTGTCCGTAAAGTCCGTTTTATTGGAACCTGGCCATGCTCCTTTGTTTATATATTGGTTGTGACTGTTTTTAGGTACATCAGCAGACTTGAGTAGTTGCCATAGAAACCATATGGCTTGCTAAGCCTAGATATTTACTAACTCTTTATAGAAAAAGTTAGCTGGTTTTGGTTTATGCATAGTTGGTGCCCATTAAGTGTTCATCAGATGTCGTGAGTTAGAGATACATCTTGTCTGTTGAAGGCTTTTGCTAGAAAGAAGTGCTTCTGGTTACTGAGAAATGATTGGCCATTTTGCCTTTGTACTGATTTATCTGACAGGCCCTTATTGTCCTCCTTATAACACTCTTATTATTTCTAACTCTGAAGAAGTTTCTGACACAGTGTGTTTTAGATTCTGTTCCTTTTTTGAAGAATTAGCCTAAGTAGAAAGGGGTTTAAGCATGCAGCATGTAAGAGAACATTTTTCTTTGCTAAAAATACCAGCCTCTCATAAAAATTTTGCAAAAAAAGATTTTGTGAAATAAAAAAACTTTGATATTGTATACTGGTTTGTTAGGTAGACACCTTGTACCATATGAGTTGATTTGGATTTAGTAATGTTGGAAAAATGGGGTCTGCCTACTATATATAAATTGTTACTTTTGCTATTGTTGCCTGCCAGTTGAGGGTAGAAATTTCATATTTATTGTTGGATAAAAGCTACAGTTTTTGTAAATGAAAGCTTCATAAGTCTGTGTCCTTGATATTTCTTCCACTTGTGGGAAAATGTAACTTAAACATGAAGCATAGTATTAATATTTTCCACTTCCCTAAAGTTTTACTAGACAGTGTTGATAGGTTTACTATTTTATGTGGCAAAGGTGTTAGGAAAAGGAAGGTAATGACTTTTATGGTTATCTTTATAAATGTCAGCAGATACTATAGTCTTAAAATTCACCAAGAAAAGTATATATAAATGATAGTAATGGAGAACTTTAGTTATCTTAAGTGTATCTTGGATAACCAGGTAGCCATGCTTACTACATCCTTGTTTTAAATACTGTAGGATTATTATCATACAGTGACATGTCTGATCAAAAAGACTTAACAACATGAAGAAATCTAGCACTGGTTTTTTATTGCCATGAAAATCCCTTTTCCTTACCAGTGGGTCCAGTTTTTAAGTGTATTATATTCTTTGAACTTGGAAATGGATGTTAAACATCTGAATATTGTGATTTAGTTATTTTAGACTTGGAGAATCTGCTTCAGATCCTAGTAGATGCTTTGCCTAAATGATGGCAAGCTCTTAGCCTTTTATTCCTTATCTTGCATTGAGGAGTTTGGGGTCAGTGTCCCATAATTTCTAGTTCTGATTGCTGAAATTTGATAAGGCTTGAAGCTAGTCAGGTTTTAGAAGTGTAATAGATGTTTTATGCTCTAGAAAACTATTTCTGTTCAGATTCCATACTGTTCAGATTCCTTACAGGGCTGCTTTGGATTGTGAATTAGGGTGAATGAAAGTAATTAACTTTTCTTGACCCATAGAATTGAGACTTATGAAAGCACATAAATAAATAATAAACTGACTACATACAACTAAATCTTGCCTCACTGTTATAGTGTCTTAGCTCCTTTTTTTTTTTTTTTTAAGGATTCTAAAGACAAAGAGAAAGGGCATTGTTAATCTTTCTGATACTACAGAGTGACAATATTATTGTTTGGTTGTAGGCTGAATATCTACTGAGACCAGTTGATTAGTAGAAAGAATATGGACTCATGAATTGGGAGTCTAAAAAAATTTGAATTACTGTTCTGTAACTTACTAGTTATTTGAGGGGTTAAAGACTTGTAAGATTTTTATGATCATGACCTAATAATCTCTGTGAAAGTTCTTAGATATTATCTAATACTTAATACATGATAATTTTTGTTATGCTTTGGAAAGTGTTCTGGATTTCTCTTTTTTCGTACATACTTTACCCAGCTCCTCACAATTATTTTAAAACTGGAATTGTGTAGCTGTTCTTTATTTTCTTGTTTTGCTCCTCTTTTCAGCCTTGCAAGGTATTTTTAAAAAACTTGTGTCTAGTTTGGCTACTGTTATACTTTATTTGTATCCTCAGTCTTTCTTTAAATGAAAGATTTGATGAGAGCTGAGAGTTTTAAAGAACTATAAGCTTAAAACTGAAGTGCTATTAAGTGCACTGGTATTACAAATTTTTTTAGGTGGTTTCTCTTTAAGCATAACAATGTTGGCAGAAAACTTTTAATCCTTCTGTAAAATATAGACCAAAGCATTTCTTGAAATAGTGAGCCCTTTGACAATTTATTTCCCTGATTTGGTGATGTAAATATTTTCAATTTTTACAAATATCTTATTTTTGTTATTAGCACTTTGCCCTTCTCAAAGCCCTATGATGCTACAGGTTAACACTTTTTGAAATTTTTCTTGTTATGAAAAATTATATGTGTTAGTCAAGGTGGACTGCTTAGAGGTTTTGTTTTGTGGTTTCTAACATGTTAAAAAAAAGAAAAGAATTTGTCTATTTATACTATAAGATAGTACTCTGGGAAAAATTTGTTCCTCTTTTTATAGTGTAGATAAATGATTCAAAGATATTTTTCGCTAAACTTCAGTGATTTCTGTAACACTTCACTAATTTTTTCTATTCTGTATATCATTGGTATAATTACTTATTGAATATTTTTCTTTAAATGGACTGACCATTTTCTTTTGGTTTCATTCCTAGTGATAATCTCCATGAACTGGTAAGTTTGTGCTAGTTGTAAAACAAAAAATATTTTATCTTGAAGACATCTCACTTAATGCATTTGGGAAATGCTATGTATAGGTAACTTGGGTCCAGATTTTATTGTTTTGAATTTTTAAATAAATGAACTTTGTAAGATTCATGCCCATTTATTAGATAATTTAATCCTATCTTTGTCTTTGGATGTGTTAAAGAATAGCCATTTATTAGTAAATGTTAATTCTGATTACCTATAATGGGTAACTAGTAGTCTCATCACCATTCTACCTTTTCATTTTTACATTACAAAACTAATGTTTCTACTTTTAATTATCAAAACAAACAGTAGGGCTTAATAAAAAAAACATTAGTATTTTCTCCTCCTCTTGGGTCTTTCTTTTCTCCAGTTATATTCTTTGTAATAGCTAACATTAACTGATTCTTGAAAGAGTAGTTTTCAGTGTTGTTTCCTTTGCTCAAAAACCTGTAAGCATATATATATATGTGAGATCTCTGCATGTGTTTGTGATTTTTTGTTAAATAGGGAATTGTTATTTATATCGCTGAGTAACATGCATTACTCATTACAATATATGATAGTTCTCTATTACAGTATCTGGAAGTCTTAATTTATAAAGTTGGATATTCATAGCATGGTGTACCATAAGTTATTCTATTACTCAACTGATTGATCTTAGGATTCATTTTTCTTTTTGCAGTTGTAAATAGTCCATTGTTACAGTTTGAGAGGCATTCTAAACATTAGCAAAACAAATGTGACAGTGTATTTGAGATTTATTCTAAATAAAATATTAGCAAGACAAATCCAACATTGTATTAAAAAGACAATGTATCATGATCAACTAGGCTTATTCTAGAAAGGCAAGGATATTATATTATTAACATTCAGTTACATAGTAAGATAAAAACTATATGATTATCTTTTTCTTTTGGGGAGAGTTGAGGGCCTTCATGTTGATATTTTTACAAAATGACACAAGGAGATGCCTTGCATATACAGAGCAGTTCAAGTTTTGCATAGTTCTTTGATCTTCAGAAGTTGATAAGCAAAAATCTTTATTTTGGAATCTTACAGGGTGTGGTTTGTGGGTCCTTGGTCTTGGCCTTGTACTTATTACTAGCCTTTGATTGCCAAATCCAGTACCATCGACAGTATGGACATTAGTATACTTCGTGGGACTAGATGGATGATATAGATGGTATCATACAATTTAGAGCTGAGACCTTTTTTGATATAGTGTTTGACTGCTTTGGACTTAGTGGGCACTGTGTAGGCCTTTGTACAGATGCTTATTTCTTTGTAAAAACTGGCTTAAATCATTTTTGAAACTTTTCTTATGTCTTGGCAAAGTTACGTGTTTCTTGAAGGCATTTCTGTGCCATTTTCAGGGCTAGTTACATAAGGTGATTCTTCTTAGATTTGGCTGTATCTGTTGTACTATCCACAACTCAAGAGTGTTGAAGACTGGAAAAAAGAGCTTCATGTTTATTAATTACCAAAAATGTTTTGATAAATTGTAATAATGTGCTCAAGAGTATATATGGCATAATTTCTGATTTCTCACTTGAATGAGGCTGCCTTTATCTTGATCAGTGAATGACTGGATATATATGTTATTTTACTGTCTTCAAACATCTTGTGGGGTAGATGAGAAGCCTAATATTAGTTTATTTTCATTTCTTTATAAGTAACTTGTTCTTTTATTTTCTATACATGTTGTTTTATAATCCTTATGTGACCTGAGATTACCAAGCAGCCTTATTGTACACTTTTTAAAAAAAATTTTTATTTAAAGAGAAAAAAAAAGCATGTAAAGGGTAGAGATGATACAGAATTTCAGAAAAAAGATAAACAATAAGAAATCACTAGTTGATAAATTACATATTGTCCTCCCAGAAATAGTTGTTCAAGTTACAAAATTAAAGCATACAAAGTAGGTAGTCAAACAGTGAGAGTGTAAACAGCTACGCATAGATGAATCTCTACATGTATTTCTCTTTCTGTATTAGAGGGAAAAACAAAACTTAGTAAGACAAAACAAAGCAAATTCCTATAAAAACATGAAACCAAAAAATCATATAAAAGTACAGTACAAGGTGATCTACAATGATTGCTGTGTTGTTTCTTATCTTCAATAGACTTGCCTATATCATCAGGCATAAATGAATATAGCAGTATAATTGAATATAGCAGTACATAACAATATTAGTAAAAATAAAACATTGTAGATAGTATAAAACTTCAAAGGCAGGTAATAATCAAACCAGAGTGGATATTCTAGTGAATCTTGTCATCTTAAGTGCAGTTGCCTATACTCTCAGACTTGATACTATCAATCATAACAGCTTTGAATAAAATCTATCATACAAAACAGCAATCCAACAAACCAGATTTGATTACAATTAGTCATGGTAAAACAGTGCAGGTTTTACATAGCTTTAGATTGACTTATTAGGAAATTAAGGATGATTACCTTACTATATCCTGTTATTTTCAGGATTACTGTTTGTGTCCTCAAATCTAGTACAGGTAGAACGACTGGAACAGAATATAATACATCTAAGCAGAATGGTGTGAGTAATGTGGGTTTTAAATCCTGGTGCACTATTAACAATGTAGTGTATCAAGGCCATCTATGGTAGAGATTCTCAGTTATCCTTCTCTGCCTCATTTCTGCTATGCTATTTTCTGCCTTTTTTTCTAGTTTTCTTCATTCTACTTCCTGCCCCACTCATTGAGGCCTTTCTGTCACTGTTCCTAAAATCCTGGTGTTTTTTTTCTCTCTCTCTAGAATGTCCTTCAGTATTCTCTGTAGGGTTGGATTTGTGGTCACAAACTCCCCCAATTCCTCTTTATCATGGAAGCGTCTTGTTTCTCCATTAATTTCTAGTGACAGTTTTGCAGGGTACATCAATCTGGGCTGGAGGTTATTTTCTTTCAGGGCTTGGAATATTTCGCTCCAAGCTCTTCTTGATCTGAAGGTCTGTATCTAGAAGTCAGCCGTGATCCTGATGGGCTTACCTTTATAGGTAATCTGTTTCTTTTCTCTGACAGCTTTTAATATTCTGTCTTTATATTGAATTTCTGGTATCTTGATTATTATATGTCTGGGTGTAGCTCTGTTTTGGTTGTAGGTGGCTGGAGTTCTGTATGCCTCACATAACCGAATGTCATTTTCTTTTCCCATGCTTGGGAAGTTTTCCTTAATTATTTCCGTGAATAGCCTTTGTAATTCGCCTGTATGTGTTCCTGCTTCTTCATTCACATTCCTTATTCTTAAATTGTAGATTCTCTTGTCATCTTCTAGCCTTTATATTGTTACTGCCTGTTTCCTTGTTATTTTTAAGAGATCTTTCCTTTCATGATCACACATTGCAAACTTGTCTTCAAGTTTTGATAGTCTATCCTTAGTTTCTTTTAAGGTGTTTTGCCAGCTTTCAATGGAGTTTTTAATTTCCTGGTAGTCTCTTTGAATCTGCTTCATGTATTCTGTATTTTCTTTATATTCTTTATCGAATGCTTCTCTCCTTTTTTTGTGTTCTTCCTTCTTCCATCTGTATCTTCCTAAGAGATGCTTCCTGAGAGCATTTCTTTTATTACTCTACTCATATCTTGCTTTACCTAATTTAATATTTCAGTTTTCAGCTTGTCTACAAGGTCCTGAAGACATCTTTTAATGTCTATTGAAGCCATGCCTGCTGTTGCGTGTTTGCTGCCCTCATTCGCCCTTGTTTTTTCCTCTCCTGGATCAGGGCTCTCAGGGTTCTGGGCTGGGGGCCTCTTCCTGCCTCTCTCTCCTGTCATGGTCCTGGCTTCTTCCACACAAGTTACAGTGCAGGTCCCAGCCCCCTTCCCTATTGGCCATGTTTCCTCCGAAGCACGCTTGGGAGGGTCCTCCACCCTCTCCTGACTGCTCTTATCACTGAGGTGCAAGCAGCAGCTGCCTAAGCCTGCCCCTCCCCACTGGGCCAACCAATCTGCAGAGGCCTTCCCCTGGTTAGTGCTTGCTAGGTGCAGGGAATCTATTTGGGACAGCTCATTGGGTCCCGGCCAGGGGCGCAGCTGAGTCCAAGCAAATCCCAGGAATCTGCTTTGGGGAGGGAGGAACCAACTGAAGTCACTGTTGCTCTCAGTTCAGGCCCTTCCTGCCAGATTCAAACATGTTGCCCATTTGATCGCGCCCTTCCTGTGTGTGTGTGGGCGTCCCAATCCCAGCACTGACAGTGGATTAATGAAGGTCCCTTTGCCGGCTCTGCTCTCTGTTGGGCTCACTAGCTCCCGACTTCAGCACTGCTGTGCTTCTTGTGAGTGGCGGTGGGAACGAGTTTGGGCGGCTCCGCCGGCCGTGGCGGATTCAGGCTGGTGCAAATTCAGGCCGGTGCAAACTTGGCGGGTTGCAGCGAAAACACTGTGTCCCATAATTTTTAGCTGTTCCAGTTGTAGTCCCAACGTATTTGACGAGCTTTTTTATGTTTTAATTTCTTCCTGTGTCAAGAGGATCCACCTCCCTCTGTCTGGGTCTCTCCAGGGTGGTTTATTCTGGCGTGTGAGTTGTTTCTCCTGGGAGGCTCTGTATTTTGTTGCTCACTGATCGGCCATCTTGTCTTCTTCCTTATTGTATACTTTATCTCTTTTGTATCCACAAGAAACCTAATATTTTGCTAGCTCATCTCTCATTTCCTGGATTCTTATTCCTGACAGTAGAGATCTGTGTTTGTCTCTTTGGGACTCTTAATTTTTCCTTTCTTGTTTTTACTGTGTAAAATTCAGTAATTTTATTGGAATGTGACCTTCTGGTCATTCTGAATTAATATTTTCAGGTCTACATGATACTTTTCCAAAATAAAGTTTCAAAAACATTTTAAAAAGCTTTTTAAAATTACTTTTTAAAAATTATTCTTTTTATTCTTTAATTTTCTTCAGGGACTTCTGTTTTTTACATTTTTTAGTATTTGTAATGTTGAAATCCTTTTTACCTTTTTTGAGTTTTTAAGATTTGTTTAATTTTCTATTTTTCTTAAGAGATTCTGTTTTCATTCACTCCATTCTGTAGTCACTTGGTGGACCTTTCTCCCTCTTTCCCTCCCTCTTTTCCATACTGGGGATTGTACTCAGGCAGTGCTGGAATATGTCCCAAATCTTCCCCACCTTTTTTAAAACTTTGAGACAGTGTCTTGGTAGAGCTCTCAGGCTGACCTCAAACTCAGGCTCTCAAGAAGCAGAAATTATAGGTGTGTGCCACCATGTCCCACTTGTCTAAATTGCTAGACTGATTTTTTTTTTTTAATTCTTAGTTGTGCCATCTTATTTGAGTTTTTACAATTCTTTCTTTTGTACCTTATGTCATTTTCTTAAAATATTTTAGCTTCTTTTGAAATAACATGTTACAGATTTGATCTGTTATATGGGCATGCCTTTCTGGTATGCTTTTATCATCTGAAGAGATGTTACTCACTTTGTTCTCTTTTCTTATAGTAAATGCTATATGGGATTGACTTTGATACATTTTGTGACTTTTTTTATTTGAAATTAATTTTTAAAAATGTTTTAGAATGTAGCTGGATTTAGGAAAGCTTTTTTTTTTTTTTTTTAACTTAACAGACTTTTTCTTCTCTGGTTTTTTGTAGGGTTAAAAAATATGATGACTTACTTTTTGAGAATTCCTGTTACTATTTTCACTATTTGGGCCTGAACTTTCTCTTTCCTTCCTATATCATCTGACTCCAATTTTTACCCCTTGATGACCATGGAACTTTGTGCTCTTTGAAGCTCACCATCAATCATCTGCAAAACTTTTTATTTTTTAACATCTTCCCTAAACAATAACTTCATGTCCTTGCACTAACTGAAAACCAGGCTCTTCTCCTCCTAGGTGACTCTCCTTGAGAGTTATTTAGTGGTAGTTCCTCATATTGAGAATAGAGATGTTCTCTTTGCTTCTTATTGCTGTGTCTAGACCTTAAGAGCTCACTGTCACTCTCCTGTTACTCCAGTTGTAGCTATTTGTGATGGGCATTGTTATGTTGAGCATTGTTATGGTTTGTATCTAGATGTCTCCCCAAAGCCTCATGCAGTAATAGGGGTGGACTTCTAGAGGTTGTGATTAATTCATGCTCCAACGCTGGGACTGTGGGTGTGAGTGCTACACCCACTCTTGGGCAGGTAGTCTGCATACAGTATAACGCAGGGAAACAGGCTAGCTCTTTTGCTGCTCCTCCCTTTTTTGCTCTTGTTGATTTTGCTGTCTTGTGCCTCCATAAACTGTTGTTGCCCCTTTGCCATGACATCCTGCCTTGGAGCCAGCCAAGTATGGACTGAAACCTCCCCAAACTATAAGCTAAATAAACCTTTTCTCCTTCAACTTTTGATATTTTGATATTTTGTCTCAGCTATGAGAGAAAAGTAACCAACACAAGTATTCATACAAGTGATCCTTCTAATACTTTGGCTTCTTGCCATCCTTTTCTCCAGTGATCTGGTCTCTGTCTTAGCCATTCATTTCTATTATATATCCTATGCAAACAAGTTCTCAGTACATTGGCATTATCTGAGGAGCTTTAAAAAAAATTTCATAGATGTGTAGATCTCACTTCTGTAGATTCTGATTTCATTTGTGTGATGTTATTTTTTAACCATTTTTCAACCTGACTTTAATATTCAGCTAGGTTTGAAAGTCACTGCCTTATAACTATTAGGAATGGTCACAACTTTCTCTAGTGTTAGTATATGACATTTTACTTTCCAGCTGCTGCCTTCTATTTTTCTGGCTTACTTTTTGTACCCAACAAATCTTAATTCTTTGACCTCATTGGAGCCTTTTGTCTTCTATTGTAACTTTATATCCTATTTCTTCTTCCAATTTAATACCTAGTCTGTCATTACAGTTACTCTATTGAATTTACTCTCAAATCCTTTGTTTAGGGTTTCATTATGTAACATGATTTATTGAATTATTGGACAGTGATTGAACTCTAGTTTCCTTCCTTATTCTGGTCAGACTGATACACAATGGCTTAAAGCCCCAAGCCTATAATCACGTAGTTGGTCTTTCTGATGTAGCCAGTCTTCATCCTGAGTCATTTCATTACCACTAATTATGGAGGGGCCCACTGTGAGTCCTACCATGAATTAAAATAGATTCTGCTATACACAGGAAATTATCAGGATTTAGAGACTCCTTCCCAGAATTGGGGGCCAAAAAGTTTGCCTTATTCTCTATTGCTCAGGATTCCCCCTCTTTATTGGCTCCCTTTTTTTTTTTTAACCAGAGCTATTTCTAACCTTAATTCTTAGATTTCAGTTATGTAGAAAATTCTTTCAACATTTAGTCCTTTGACTTTGCTCCTTTCAGAGATCTTGTCTTCCAGTTTGTCTTAATAACTCCTCATAGTCATACCTTATATTTTGACTAGTAACTATAGAATCTCCATAATTTTCATGCATCCCACTGCCTGACCACTGTTTTGCTATATTTCTCGTTCTCTTCCTACGATACTGACTGCAATAATAGGATAGTTAGCGGTTGCTATCTCTATGTTTTCACCCCAGAGATGCTGAGAGGCAGAGGCTAAGCACTAATATAGAGTCATACAGGTAGTCATTGGTAAAAACAGGGATGTGAACATAACTTTATCTGTGAATGAAGCCCTTTTTCTTTTGTTTTACTACATAGTTTCTTTATTTTGTCCAATTAGCAGTTTGGCTTAAATATTTTCTATAAATGGCTCTTAATATTTTTATGCAACTGCTTCTCTACACTGGTTTATTGGTATTTAAAAGTAAATCCATGCTAACCAGAATCTCTGATTTGCCTATTATAGTTTTCTTAGAGTCAGAGTTTTTCTTGTAAGGTAAGGAACATATATCTGGGAAATCAGATTACTATTTTGCAGGATGTCTTAGACTGGACCTACTTTCTTATTCTAATTTTATTTAGCACTTAAGCTTTGTTCAAACTATAGTGAAATTATCACCATTTGTATGTTGGGAGTAGTAATGGTGTTTATGTAGGAATAATTTATGAAATTTAAATGCAGTTGATAAACAGTAATATCATGCGTTAAGGCATAACAATAATTGCTTTGGTTTATAGCCAAAACTAGGTAAATTAAGAATGTGGAGGAGTTGCATACAGCTTAATCCCAGTATTTGGGAGGCTGAGACAGGAGGATCACTGCAAGTTTGAGGCCAACTTGGGCTACAACATGAGTTCAAGGCCAGCCTGAGTTACATAGCAAAATCCTGTCTCAAAAAGACCAAAACCAAAGCCAAAACAAACAAACAAAAAATGTGAAAGAAGATAAGAAAGAGAAAAAATTATGGGTGTGCAATTAAGGTTACAGAATTAGGTCAAAAACAGTAAGTTCTCAGTGAGTGTAATTTAGATACTTAAGATTTATAAAACTATCACTCAGGTTTATGTTTGAAACTTCTCAGAAAATAAATACAGTACCAGCTGCAGTTATTCAGCATGTATAAACTTTCCCTTGAATTTTATTTCTGGGATTGTCTGGGAAATCATTAATGCAAAAATGTATACTAAGTACTTAAGTGTTCTTTTGCCAAAACCGAGAGTAATGTCTTCCTTTTGAAAACTACTATTATACTTTGTGTTTCTTTTAGGATGTCTAGCATTTGGGTTCAAGTGAATTGTACTTGAGTTCATTTCTTTTAATTCTCATTACCAGACTAGATACTCTTTTTAAGTAAGAACTGCTTATCAATCTTTAAAAAATTTCCTGTAGTACTTGTCAGGGCCTTATACTTAAGTTTCAAATAAATATCAAATAAGTAGGCCATCAGAAGATATTTTATTTACAGGTTAATACAGAAAAAGGTTTGGGGCACTATTGCCATCTATATGTCTTGTATCTTAGAAATAAAGTATTGCTAACTCCATGGATATAATTTTTGAAGAATGTTAACTAGTACACATTACTAACGTAAAATTTTTTTGCTTTATTGGTTGTTTTTTAATGTTATTTACTAGACCACTTAGTGACTGGACTTATCTAAAATAAGTTTAGTTTCAGAGACATGTTAGACCTCATTGTATGGCTTGAAGAAACCAAGGGAAAGCAAATGATGTAGGCAGCAGCAGCAGTAGTTTTGTAACTTGTTTTTTTTTGGATATAGGGTTTTGCTGTGTAACCCAGGCTACCCTTGAACTTGCTGTGTAGCTCAGGCAGGCCTAGAATCTTCAGTCCTCTTTCTCTTAGTTATTTTCTTGTTACCAAGACAAAATATCCAACACCTACAAGTTAAAGGAAGAAAGGTTTATTTTAGCTCACAGTTTGTAAAGGTTTCAGTGTATAGTCAGTTGGTTCCAACACAGGGCAGCATGGCAAAGAAGCATGGCAGAGGAGAAATAGTTTATGGCATTGCAGGCAGAAAGCAGCTAGCATCCTCCTTCTTTCCCTTTTTATTCTATCCATGCGACAAGCCTACTAGTTGTTGTCATCTGAACCTAGGGTGAGTCTTCCCTCTTCTGTAGGTCCACCATCCACATCCAGAACTGTAATAAACTAATCAGTGGACTAATCCAGTGTCACACACCCGTGATCCAGTCACTCCTCAAACCCTACTTGTGAGCACATGAGGCTTTGGCGGTGACATCTACATATAAACCATAATAGGACCATACTCTTAAGTCATTGTGTATCTTTTTCAGAATACTACCACTTATGAGATGGTGATACCTCACCATATCCGTGTTGTTAAATATAGGTAGAGCGAGGTTTTTTTCTGCTTTTAGTTTGGACTGTTGACATTTTGTTAGCAGTGTCAGTGTTGGCAGTCAGGAGTGACTTTCTGTTCTTTCCTAATTCTGACCCTGATTTGGTTGTGTCATATAAGCTGGCACATATCCACTTCATCATTGCACAGTGTTGCTGAAATAGTACACAACTAGAACACTATAAGGCCTTATGCAATACTGTATTAATTAATGATAATTTCTGCCAGTCTTATAATAGATGATGTTACCTTTGAAGACTGGTTAAAAGATTCACTTTCTCCCATTCACTATTGTATGAGACACTAAAAATCTTCTAATTTTATACCGGTATTCCATCCTTGTGTGGGAGCAATGCTTCTAGTTTTAAGATTGTCAGGAATCTTCTAGGTATATTTATAGAACCCAGATAGCTTCCATTCCTAGTGGTTGTAGCCTATTGATTATGAACTGCCACTAATGAATACTGAAATTGAAGTTTAAGGGTTACTGTTGCTGCCCTGTGATACTCAATTTAACACTGCTAAGAACACATACGAGTTTTTTTTTTAATCAGTGTATATTTGGAAAGGTAATTCTGTACATTTTATTTAGCTTTTTTGGTAATAGTTTACCTGAGTGGTAAAACCCAAACTTAGTGGGCATGTTTTTTGGTTAATTGCCCTAGAAGAGGATGGGTTTGGGAAGATGGTGGGTCAGGAAAGGATATCTTCATTGCAATTCATCCTCTTTTGTTAGTACAGTTATTACTGTATTACTATATTATTACAGTTATTACTATACAGTTATGAGGTTTAAGTCCTTGTTCTGTGAGTATCAGACATCTTTTATGTTTCAGGGGTTAAACATACAAAGATAAAAGGACCAATTTAGTTTTTCCCTTTATAGAGTTGATTATGGTATAGTATCATATCTGTTTTATAGAGGAAGAACCAAAGAAAGGCACATAACTGAACTTGACAGGAGGTGGTTGTGGGAATCTTTTGAGAAATTTGAAATGAAATTTGGAGAGTGAGTAGAATAGACAAAGATGAGGTAGTAGAAGCATGTTTGACTCTGATTTTCGTGAATCTCTTTTTGCTAAATCTCAAAAATAAAAATAATTGAATAACATTCTCCTAAATAGTAATGACTAACACTTAATAACATTTTTGTTAGATGCAAGGTACTATGTGAAGATTTTATGTGAATTATTTAATTTCACAGGAGTGTTAGTTTTCCATTGCCATGATAAATTATTGGAGATAATCAGCTTGTAGGGAGGAAAGATTTGTTTTGGCCCATGTTTTCATTCTGTGGGTACTTGGCCCGATTCCTTTAGTCCTCCAGTGAGGCAGAGCATTATAGTGGGAGCACATGGTAGAACAAAGCACTTCACCTTGTGGTGGCCTGGAAATAAAAACAGTGAAAGGGACCAAGGTCCCAATATCCCCTTCAAGGATGTACCCTCAGTGGCCTAACATTCTCAGCTAGACCTCTGCCTCCCAGAGTTTTTGGGGCCAAGTCATTAGCAGTTGTCTATAAGAGGACATTTGAGATCCAAACTATAAGAACAGTTATTGGTAAGATATAGAGAATTTAAATAATTTGCTTAGTATCTCTTTAACTAGGAAGCAGTAGGTCAGAGTCTGTTCTTTTAATCAGTGCTGTACATTGCTTTTTCATGAAGATCAGGTAGTATAGTTCTTCCCTTATTTTTGAATCCTTTTATTGTACTCTTTTCTATAGAATTTATATTTAAATGGAAATGAAACATTTTTGAAAACAAAGTATATATAGTCCACAAAGAAAATATCAACATTTCCAAAGCAGCAACTTAAGAAGCAGATTCTTTGACTATGAAATAATAAAAGTAGACATGGAAAAAAGAAAACCTAAAGTAGAAAAAACTCTAAAGACTGGAACATTAAATAATACTATTTTAAAATCACTTTAGGGTTAAAGAGAAAATCAGAAGTAAGATTGTATAGAAAAGAGCATCTGCAAGGACCAGTGGAAAGTTCCAACTGGTAAAGAAAAGTTTGTAGGGCTGGGAATTTAGCTCAGTGGGTTAAGTGCCTGCCTGGCAAGCACGAGGTCATGAGTTCAATCCCTGGTACCAAAAAAAAAAAAAAAAAAAAGGACAAAGAAAAGTTTGTAGACTTAAATTTTATTAGCTACTGTAACATATAATTGAATTAAACACTAAATTCAATAAACTGTATAAAAGCAACAAAATAAAAAAGTAAAAGGAAAAAATTTTAAAACAAAACCAATAAAAGAGAATATGTTAAGATGGATTTAATAAATGCTATCTAAAGTTGGTTATTTGGAAAGAGCAATAAAATAGGCAAATCTCTAAGAAAAGAAAGAATATACATATATTAATATTATTTTTCACCCCATATCCAGTATCAACAAATTTCATAATTCTTCCTTTAAAATAGATACAATCAATTTCAACTAGCATCTCTTTTTTTCTGTCATTTAGTGATAGTCCTCATCTCTTATGTGGGATACTTTAGGACCTCCCTAATTGATCTTCCTGCAGGTTTTTTTTTTTTTTTTATTTTAGCAGTGTTTAGGATTGAAACCAGGGTCTTGCACATGCTGGGCAAGTACTTTACCACTGAGCCACATCTCTGGCTCCTGCAATCTATTCTTTATATAGTAGCCTTTAATTAAAATTCTCTATGCATTTCCTATTGTACTAAGAAAAATGTTTAGCCTTTACTCTATTTCTGTGTGATCCTGCTACCTTATGACTTCTCTGCTACCCTTCCTTATTCTTGTCTTATCCCATTGATCTTGTTTCTTGACCATGCTAAACCTATTGCTGCTTCATTATTTTGCAGTTGCTTTTTCTCAGCTATAAATTTTCATACACATTCTGAAAGTTTACTTTTACTTCTCTGAGGTCTTTTTAAATCTCATCCTCTCAGAGAAGCCTTTTTTGGTCTTATTTGTGTAAAACATAGCACACTGTATTAACTTTTCCTTCATAGTGTTTGTCCCACTTGAAATTAGGTCATATGTGAATTTGTTTACTTGTTTTCTGTTTCCCCTTCTAAAATGAGGAGGAAAACACTTGTCTGATCTTTTCTTTTAATTTTTTATTTCTAGCACTGGGAATATTGCTTACATACTAGCAAAGGGTAATAATTAGTTGAAGGCAGGAGAGAAAAAAAGGAACTCTAAGGACAGATGACAGTGGAGGCTAAGAACAATGGAAATAAAAGCATGAGAGAATTTTGTAAATAACTTTTGGTTGAAAATTTGAAGAATTAGATGACATTTTTCTCAAAAAATATAGACTATAGACTTAAAAATAAGTGAAAATTAGTTATACAGAATTATCAAAAACAGATGAATTCATAGAAGCAGATCGATGTTTGTCAGGGTTTAAGTTGAGAATTTCAGAAAGTATATTAAAACTTTGCCTTGCTGAATAGAGTTCTAAAAAACAATATCTACTTTTCATATAACTTAACTGTAGGTTTTAATTTAATGTGAGTGTGTGTGTGTGTGTGTGTGTGTGGTATTGGGAATTAGTATCTAGAGCAGTGCCTGGTATGTGGTAGCGTCAATGTGTAGGTTTGCTGTATGCATAAATACACATTTCTTTTTAAAAATATGTGCTACATATTAACTCATGTTGAGACTTAATCTATGTTTGATGTTCATCATTAGCTGGAATATATGGTTTTTTCTTTGCTTTGCCATTGATTCATTTATTCATTATTTATCAGACATTTAATATGTGCAAATACAAGGATGACAACAAACATAAGGAACATTTACATGTTTAGGGATGAAATCAATGCTTGGCATTTTGGTTTTTACAGCTTTTTTTTTTTTGGTGGGTACTAGGAATTCAACTCAGGACCTCACATGTGCCTAGCAGGTGCTGCATTGTTGAGCTGCATCCCAGCCCAATGCTTGGCATTTTAAAGAGATAAGAACAAGGTATAATAGTTAACTGAGCTAATCTGGCTAATGTAGAAAAAAGGTATTTGTGAAAAATGTGAAATCGACTGGGCCTTGTGGTGCATACCTGTAATCCCAGCATCCCGGAGGCTGAGGCAGGATGACTGGTGTGAGTATGAGGCCTGTCTGGGCTACAAACTGAGTTCAGAGCCAGCCTATACTGTATAGTGAAACCTTTTGTCAAAAAGACTTAAAAACATAAATACATTGAATCAGGAAGACGTCTTTTTTTGGTTAGAAAAGTTAGGTTAAAAAAGTTAGATAAGAGCAAATAAAGGAAGATTGAGTAACTTCATGATGATGGCAGTTATGTAGGTTATAAAATACTAGAGGAGATTGTTCAGAATTGTGGCCTGGAATGAAATTTGGTTGTAAGATGATAGGTGATAAAGCAAAGCAATGCCAATGGGGGAGAGCATTGAGAGGATTTTTGTTTTTTAAAGGATGGAATCAAATGAAACGTTGATGAAAGAACCATTCAAAAGGAAGAGGTTCAGAATATTAGGCATATTGACTAGTATTATAATTGAATTTCTTTTTTTAAATTTTAAATTTATTGGTACAATTTAGATATACATAAAGATCATATTCATTATAGGGAATTTATATCTACACATGATATGTTTTGATTCCTCTTGTTTTGTTCAGTCTCCTATCTCCTCAAGTTTTCTCCCCTTCCTATTTATAAAGCTTTATTTCCATTTTATCCTTTTTTTAAAGCATTTTTTCTTTTCCCTTCTTTTTCTTTTCCACTCTTCTCTCACCATAGTTTCTCTTTCCTTTTGAGCAATTTCTCCCTATTTCACAGTATGTATTGTACATTTTGTTCCTTACTTTCAGTTTCTCACAGCAGGGAGACAATGTGATATTTATGTATGTGTCCAATTTATTTCACTTATGAGTATATGTATTTACTTGGAACTGTCACGATGTGATCCTTTTTTATGGCTGAGTAGAACTCCATTGTGTAAAAGACATCTCTTTTATTCATTCCTCAGTTGATAGGCATTTGAGTTGTTCCCAAGATTTAGCTATGACAAACTGCACTGTAAACATTGATGTGCATATATTCCTGTATTATGATGTTTTTAATTATTCTGGAAGATACACAGAAGTGAATAGCTGTCCTAGTTTTTGAAGAATCTCCACACTGATTTCCACAGTGATTACACCAGTCTACTAATCTCCCATCAACACTGGAGAAGGGTTCATTTTGCCCCCACACCCCCTCCAGCATTTAGTATTGGTTGATTTCTTGGTGATCACCATTCTTTCTGGAGTGAGATGGAATCTCAGTGTTGTTTGAATTTGCATCTCTCAAATGACCAATGATGGTGAACATTTTTTTCATATATTTATTTGCTGTTTATGTTTCTTCCTCTGAGAAGTGTGTACTCATCTCAGATGCCTATTTTTGGATTGGTTCTTTAAATTTGGGGGGGGGGTCCTGATTTTTTTCCAATTCTTTTTATGTGTTAGGTATAAGTCCTTTGTCTGAGGAACAACTGGCTAAAATTTTTTCCCTCTCTGTGGGTTGTCTTTGCACTCTGTTGGTGATTTCTTTTGCTGAACAAAAGCTTTTTTAAGAGAGTGAGATCCCAGTTGTTGATTCTTTGTATTATTTCCCATGTAATTGGGGATTTGTTCATGAAATCTTTGCCTACAACAGTTTCAAGAGTTCTGCCTATTTTCTCTCCCAGCAGATTTAGTGTTTCTGTTGTAATATTTAGATCTTTGATCCATTTCAATTTTAATTTAGTGTATGGTGGTAGATATGGGTCCAGTTTTAACCTTTGGCATGTGGAATGCCAGTTTTTCCAGTGTGTTTATTAAAGAGACTTATCTTTCTTCCAGTGAATGTGTTTGATCCCTTTGTCAAAGATAAAGTTACTGAGTGTTTTAGGAATTGTTTCTGCATCTTCTAATCTGTTCCATTGACTTTGAAGTTTTTTTCTGCCAGTACCATGCTGGTTTTTTTTTTTTTTCCTTCACAGTAGCTTTGTAGTATAATTTCAAGGCAGAGATTGTGATATCCCATTTTATCTTTGTTGTCCAGGATTGCCTTTGCTATTCTAGGTCTCTTCTGGTTCCAAATGAATTTTAGAAATATTTTCTCTCTTTTGACTAAGATTGTATTAAATCTGTGTAACACTTTTGGGGGTATGGCCCTTTTCACTAAGTTGGTTTTTCCTATCTAGGAGCAAGGGATATCTTTCCATTTTCTGATATCCTCTTCAATCTCCTGTTTCAGAGTAGTATAATTTTCAGGGTCTAGATATTTTCCTTATGTTGTTAGATTGATTCCTAAGTATTTCATTTTTTTGAATGCTATTATGAAAGGCGTGATTTCCCTAATTTTTCTTTCATTGAGTTTGTTGTTTTTGTACAGGGATGCAGTTGATTTTTCTTTTCTTTTCTTATTTTATATTTTTGGTACCAGGGATGGAACTCACCACCAAGCTGCTGAATTAAACCCCTGGTCCTACAATTGATTTTTTGAGTGTTGATTTTGTGTCTAGCTACACTACTGAAATTGGTTATGAAGTCTAGAAGTCATTTTGTGGAATTTTGAGGTCTTCTATGTAGACTACCATGTTGCCTGAAAATAATGATAATTTAATGTCTTTCGTATCCTTATTCCTTTTATTTATTTCTCTTGTCTAATTATTTTGGCTTATGTTTGCAGAACTGTATTGAATAGGAGCTGTGACTGGACTTCCTTGTCTTATTTCTGATTTTAGAGTGAAAACTTTCAGTTTTTGATCATTTAATATAATGTTGGCTGTTGGTTTAGCATAGATGCCTTTTATCAGATTGAGATAAAGACCATCTATTCCAATTTTCTGTAGGTTTTTTTTTTAATTATGAGTGAGTGTTGCACTGTGTCAACTGCTTTTTCTTTATCTTTTGAGATGATCATGTGATTTTTGTCTTCTGTTGCTTCTGTATTGCATTTATTCATTTGTGTATGTTGAACCATCCCTGCATTCCTGGGATGAATTCTGGTTGCTCATGGTGTATAATCTTTTTGATGATTTGCTGAATTCTGTTTGCCAGTGTGTTATCAAGGATTTTTGCATCTATGTTCACCAGGGAGATTAGCCTGGAGTTTTCTTTTCTTTCTTTTTTTTTTCTATTTTTTTTATTTTAAAGAGGGTAAAACAGAACATAATAAAACAGAACAAAGCAGATCAGAACAGAACAAAGGAAGTGACACAGGATTTCAAAGCAAGACAACAGGAGATCAACAGTGGCTACCATAACATCTCTTGTTTTCTTCAAAGTAGCTGTCCATATTTTCTAACAAAATAAATTTAAGCTAAACAAAATAGTATAAAACTGATCAAAATAGAAGAATGAAAGCATTAAAGGCCTTCAAAACCAGACAATAGGAAAATCAATAATGGCTACCATAATATCTCTTCAAAATAGATGTCCATACCTTCATATATATTGAAATTAAATAATACAGAACACACTAAAACCAATCAAAACAAAGAATAACAGCATTACTGGACTTTACAACATGATGATAGGAAATCAGCAATGGATACCATAATGTCTCTGTTTCTTCAAAGTAGCTGTTCATATCATCACGCATAATACAATCAGTTCTTGTAAAGTCTTTAGGAAAAGTTCTAGGCATGTATAAGCCTCTACACATACATCTATCTTTTCTGTATTAGAAGTAGAAACAAAAAACAAAACAAAACAAATTACTACAAAAACAAGAAATAAAAAAGACAACAATACCAGAGAGCTCAAAATAATATCAATGTAAAATTTCAAAATAAGGCAGTAGGAACATAATTAAGTTTCTTATTTTGCATAGTAATCTTCAAGAGTTCCTCATGTTACAGATATAAACTTGTAAAATTGATCTAATCCTATGAATTAACTGTTTTGTTCCAAGAATACAATTAGTAGTACAATCATCTTAGCTGTCTTAAGTGTGTATATACAGATTTATATCTCTTTTATTTTCCCTTCCTTTTTTCCTCTTTTTCCCTGAGTTAATTTTTCCCCTTTGAGCAGATTCTTACCCTTTCACATATTTATTCAGGATTTTGCATCTTATTTACTCTTACAGTTTCTTACACTAGGAAGACAATGTGGTATTTACACATGTGAGTTTGATTTATTTCACTTATGAGTATAGTCCATTTACCTATAAAAACCTTAATGTGACCCTTCTTTATAGCTGAGTAGTACTCATTGTATGAAAGTGCCACATCTTTTTTATCCATTCCTCAATTGATGGGCATTTAGGTTGTTTCTAAGATTTGGCTGTTACAAATTATGCTGCTATAAACATGGGTGCACATGTATCACTGTGGTACTATGTTTTTTATTCTTCTGGGAATATGCCCAGAAGTGGAATAGCTGAGTCAAATAGGACTTCCAATTGCAGCGTTTTGAGGAACCTTCAGACTGACTGCCAGAGTAGTTGCACCAGTCTACACTCTCACTGACAGTGTAAAAGAGTTTCTTTTTCTACACAGCCTCTCCAGCATTTGTTGTTGTTGGTTTTTGTTGATCCTGGTGATTGAGATGGAATCTCAGTGATGTTATATTTTCTTATTTTTTTAAAAAAAATTTTTATTTTAAAGAGAATAAAACAAAAGAGGACAGATCTAAGCAGATCAGAACAGAACAATGTAAGCAGCACAGCACTTCACAACAAGACAACTGGATATTAACAGTAGCTATCATAATGTCTCTTTCTTTAAAATAGTTGAGCTTAGCTTTGCACACAATAATGTCAAACATAACAAAATAGAATAAAACCACTCGAGAATGAAAGTATTGCAAGGCATTCTGAACCAAATAAACAAAGATGAACAATGGCTACTATATTATCTCATTTTCCATAAAAAATTTGTTTATACTATCATACATATTAAAATCCAATAAGATACAACATGATAGAACCAACGGTAATAGAAAAACAAAAGCATGGTGGGACTTCAGAGCAAGATGATATTAAATCAACAATGGCTGCCATACTGTCTTTTCTTCAAAGTAACTATTCATACCATCACATATTTAAGATCAAACAAAACAGAATAGAACCATTCCAACCAATGAATGAAAACATAAGACTTCAAAGCAGTATAATGGTGAACGATGATTACCATAAAATCTTCTGTACTCTTACCATTTCTTACACTAGGGAGACTATATGGTATTTATCCATCTGAGTTTGATTTATTTCACTTATGAGTATGGATTCAAGTTGCATCCATTTATGTATAAATTTCTCAATGTGATCATTCTTTATAGCTGAGTAGTACTCCATTGTATAAAAGTACCACAGTTTTTTTATCCATTCTTCAGTTGATGGGCACTGAGGTTGTTTCCAAGATCTGGCTATTACCAATTCTGCCACTATATACAAGGGTGCACATATATCACTGTGGTAAGATGTTTTCACTTCTTCTGAGAATATGCGTAAGAGTGGAATAGCTGGGTCAAATGGGACCTCCAACCCCAGCTTTTTGAGGAATCTCCAGATTGACCTCCACAGTGGTTGCAGCAGTCTGCACTCCCACCGAACAGTGCAAAAGAGTCCCTTTTTCCCCACAGCCTCTCCAGCATTTGTTGTTGGTAGTTTTGTTGATCCTGGCCATTCTTTCTGGAGTGAGATGGAATCTCAATGTGGTTTTAATTTGCATTTCTCTAGTGACCAATGATGATGAACATTTTTTCATGTATCTATTTGCCATTTGTATTTCTTCATCTGAGAACTGTGTGTTCATCTTGGATGCCCATTTTTGGATTGGGTCTTTGAATTTCGGGGGTCTGATTTTTTAAAATTCTTTGTAAGTTCTAGACAGAAGTCCTTTGTCTGAGGGTCAGTTCACTAAGATTTTTTTCCCAGTTTGTGGGTTTTCTTTTCACTCTGCTGGAGATTTCTTTGGACATGGAGAAAGTTTTTAGTAAGATGTGATCCCAGTTATTGACTCCAGGAAGTATTTCCTGTGCAGTTTGGTTCTTGTTCATGAATTCTCTACCTACCCCTATGTCTCCAAGATTTTTACCTACTTTGTCTTCCAACAGATTTAGTGTTTCTGCTTTAACATTTAGATCTTTGATCCATTGAGATTTTAGTTTAGTGCATGGTGACAGGCATGGGTCTAATTTTAGTTTTCAGCATATGGATATCCAGTTTTTCCAGCACCACTTATTAAAGAGACTATTGCTCTTCCAGTGAACATGCTTGGCCCCTTTATCAGAGATAAGGTGGCTGAGTGTGTTCTTAATTGTATCTTCTAGTCTATTCCATTGATCTTCAGGTCTGTTTTTATTCCACTACCATGTTGATTTCATTACGGTAGCTTTGTAGTATAACTTCAAGTCAGGGATTGTGATGCCTCCTGCCTTGGCTTTGCTGCTTAGAGTTGCCTTTGCTATTCTAGGTCTCTTCTGGTTCCAGATGAATTTTAGGAGTGATTTCCCTAGATCTATGAGGTATGTTAGTGGTATTTTCATTGGGATTGCATTGAATCTGTATAACAATTTTGGGAGAATGGCCATTTTCACAATATTTATTCTTCCTATCCATGAACAAGAGATGTCTTTCCATTTACTGAGGTCCTCTTCGATTTCTTTTTTCAGGGTATTATAATTTTCCATGTACAACTCTTTTACATCTTTTGTTAGATTAATTCCTAAGTATTTCATTTTTTGGATGCTAGTGTGAAGGGTGTGGCTTCTCTATTTCTCTCAGTGATTTTGTTGTTAGTGTATAAGGATGCTATTGATTTTTGAGTATTGACTTTGTATCCAGCTACACTGCTGAATTTATTTATTATATCTAGGAGTCTTTCATCAGAATTCTGGGGATCTTCTATGTAGAGTATCATGTCATCTGCAAATAATGATAATTTAACTTCTTCTTTTCCTATCTTTACTCCATTTATTTCTGTCTCTTGTCTAATTTTCTGGCTAGTATTTCCAGTACTATGTTGAATAGGAGTGGTGAGAAGAAACATCCTTGTCTTGTGCCTGATGTCAAGGTAAAGGCTTTCAGTTTTTGGCCATTTAATATGACACTGGCTGTTGTTTTGTTGTAGATGGCCTTCATCATATTGAGGTAAATACCGTCTATTCCAATTCTCTGTAAGGTTCTTATGATGAGTGAGTGTTGGATCTTATCCAAAGTGTTTTCTGCATCTATAGAAATGATAATGTGATTCTTACTTTTAGCTCTGTTGATATGGTGGATTACATTTATTGATTTACATATTATGTTGAACCATCCCTGCATGCCTGGGATGAATCCCACTTGGTCATGGTGTATAATCTTCTTGATGCTTTGCTGCATCCTGTTTGCCAATATTTTATTGAGAATTTTTACATCTATGTTCATTATGGAGATTGGCCTGTAGTTCTCCTTTTTAGTTGGGTCTTTCTCAGGTTTTGGTACTAGAATGATATTTGCTTCCAGGAATGACTTAGGGCGAATTGCTTCCTTTTCAATTTCATTGAAGGTTTGAGGAGTGGTGGCATTAAGTCTTCTTTGTATTTCTTGTTGAATTCCACAGTGAATCTGTCTGGGTCTGGGCTCTCCTTTGTTGTAGGGACTTTATTACATTTTCAATTTCATTAATAGAAATTGGGTTATTCAGCAGTTTTACATCTTCTTGATCCAGCTTTGGTGGTTCATATGTTTCTAGGAATCTGTCCATTTTTCCTGTTTTATCAAACCTATGAGAGGAGAGGTTTCTGAGATAGTTGTTGATAATCTTCTGTATTCCCACATGGCCAGTAGTGATTTCACGTTTTTCATTCTGTATTGTGTGAATTTGAGTCTTTCCTTTCCTTTTTTAAATTAGGTTGGCTAGGGGCTTATCAATTTTATTTATTCTTTCAAAGAACCAACTCTTTGATTCATTGATTCTTTGTACCATTTTCTTAGTCTCTATTGCATTGATTTCTGCTCTGATCTTTATAATTTCCTCCCTTCTTTTGCCTTTGGGCTTGGCTTGATCTTCTTTTTCTAGATGTTTGAGTTGTAATATCAGGTTGCTTATTTGTGTTCCTCTGAGGACCACTTTCATTGCATCCCACAGGTTCTGGTAAGTTGTATTTGTATTTTTGTTTGCTTCTAGTTATTGCTTAATTTCTTCTTTAAATTCCTCTGTGACCCACTGATTGCTCAAGAGTTTGTTATTCAATTTCCATGTGTTTGTGGGGTTTTGCAGTTACTTTTATCATTAATTTCTAGTTTCACAGTGTTATGATCTTATAACATGCATGGGATAATTTCAGTTCTTTTGCATTTACTGAAATATGTTCTGTGGGTTAGTATATGGTCTATTTCAGAGAATGTCACCTGTATTGCTGAGAATGATGTATATTCTGATGTTGTTCGATGGAACACTCTGTATACATCTATCAAATCCTTTTGGTCACAGGTGTGATTCAGTTCTGTTATTTCTTTGCTGATTTTCTGTGTGTTAAGATCTCCTGTTATAATTGTGTTTTTGTGTTTTTGATTTTTCATTTATGTTAATACTTGCTTTGTGTAGCTGGGTGCTCTGGAATTTGGTGCATATATATTTAAGACTGTTATTTCTTCCTCTTGCAATTTTCCCCTACATAGTATGTAGTGACCTTCTTTATCTCTTTGGACCATTCTTGGTTTGAAGTTCACATGGTCTACAAACAGAATAGCTATCCCCGCTTTTTTTTGAGTTCCTGTTGCATGGAGTATTGTTTTCCATCCTTTGACTTTCAGTCTATGAGTTTCCTTTTGGGTTAGATGGGTTTCTTGTAGACAGCATATGGTTGGACATTGTTTCTTGATCCATTCTGCCAGTCTGTTTCTTTTAATTGGTGAATTGAGGCCATTTACATTAATGGTTATCACTGTCATATATTGGTTTATTGTTGACATGTTATCTTTCTGATGTTGTATCTTAACTTCCCATTCTTTTTAATTGTCTGTCTTGCTTAGTGGTTTTTTCCTATGTGTATCTAGAATGTCTTTCAGCATTCTTTGTAGGGTTGGTTTGGTGATCATGAAGTTCTTCAGCTGTTCTTTGTCATGGAAGTATCTTATTTCTCCATCCATTTTGAAGGACAGTTTTGCAGGGTAGAGCAGTCTGGGTTGGAAGTCATTTTCCTTTAGGATCTGAAACACTTCACTCCATGCTCTTCTTGACTTCATTGTTTGTGTTGAGAAGTCTGCTGTGAGTCTGACATGTTTTTCTTTATAGCTGATCTGTCTTTTCTCTCTAAACAGCTTTTAATATTCTGTTCTTATGTTGGATTTCTGGGATGGTGATTATTATATGTCTGGGTGTAGTTTTGTTTTAGTTGTGGCTATTTGGAGTTCTATATGCTTCACTAATCTGTATGTCCGTTTCCATAGTCATGTTTGGGGAGTTTTCAGCTATTACTTCTCTAAATAGCCTCTTGATATCATTTGTGTTGTCCCCTTCTTTTTCATTTATCCTTCCTTTTATCCCTATTAAACTTATTTTGTTTTTCTTTGCATCATCTTGTAGCTGTTGAACTGTTATTTCCTGATTTCTTGTTATTTTTAGAAGATGTTTCCTTTCCTGTTCACTAGCTGCAGTCTTATCTTCGAGGTCTGAGATTGTATCTTCACTTTCGTTGAGGCGGTTTCTGCAACTTTCAATAGAATTTTTGATTTTGTGTATATCTCTTTGAATCTGCTTCATGTATTCTGTTTGTTTCTTAAACTGTTCATTCAGGGATTCTATCATTTTGCTTTGTTCCTCTAATTTTTTAGCTGTGTCTTTGTTGGATGCATTCAGTATTTCTTTCATTACTTTTATCATTTCTTCTTTTACCTGGGAGATGACTTCTGATTTGAGTTCCCTCATAGCTTCCCATACTTGCTTCTGTATTTCAGTTGATATCATTTCAGGCATTTCAGGTGTATGGCTAGTATTTTCTTCTATGTACATGGCTCCTAGGTTTTCTTGGGATGGGCTGGCGGTTTGAGATTGCATTTTGGTCTTTCCTTTTGTCATTTTCCTATATTTCTGTGTTTCCAGTGATATTCCAAAGCTTTCCCTGGATGTGTTGGAAATCACTTCCTGTGCCCTCAGCTACTGGGATTCACATGGCTTTGGCACTCCTCGTGCGGTGGGCCTGGTTCCCCTGGTTCAAAGAAGGTCACAGTGCATGGTCTACTCAAGCCTGTGGAACCTCTGGGATGTGGTCCAGTGTCCTAGGGGGCTGGGTAGGCACCACTTTTCCCGGGCCTGCACTGGTGAGCTGCAACTCCCCTTGCAGCGTGGTTGTGTGTCTGCCTCTCCTTTTAGCGGGGCTGGCTCCCCTGGTTGAATGAAGGTCACTGGGCGCAGTCCTCTCAAGCCCATGTAACCTCTGGAGCCTAGTGTAGTGTCCTCCTCAGTGTTGTATTAATTTGTATTTCTCTAATGACCAATGATGCTATACATTTTTTCATGTATTTATTTGCCATTTGTATTTCTTCAGCTGAGAAGTGTGTATTCATCTCGGATGCCCAGTTTTGGATTGGGTCTTTGATTTTTGGGGACCTGAATTTTTTAAATTCTTTATGTGGTCTAGACAGAAGTTTTTTGTCTGTGGGACAGTTGGCTAAGATTTTTTCCCAGTTTGTGGATTTTCTTTTTACTGTTTAGAGATATCTTTTGACTGCAAAATCATTTTAATAAGATGGGATCCCAGTTATTGATTTTGAGAAGTATTTCCTGTGCAGTTTGATTTTTGTTCATAAAATCTCTGCCTATTCCTATGTCTTCAAGGCTTCTACCTACTTTGTCTTCCAGTAGATTTAGTGTTTGTGTTTTCATTTTATCTTTGATACATTTTGAGTTTAGTTTAATTCATGGTGATAGGCATGGGTCTAGTTTTAGTTTTTAACATGTGGACAGCCAGTTTTTCCTGTACCACTTATTAAAGAGGCTATCTTTCTTCCAGTGAAGGTGTTTAGCCCCTTTGTCAAAGATAAGGTGGCTGAGTATGTTTGTAATTGTTGTATCTTCTTATCTACTCATTGATCTTCAGGTCTATTTTTATTCTAGTACTATGCTGATTTTATCACAGTAGGTTTGAGTAGATATGTGAGGTATGCTAATGATATTTTGATTGCAATTGCATTAAATCTGTATGACAATTTTGGGAGAATGGCCATTTTCACAATGTTTATTCTTCCTATGGGTGAACAAGGAATGTCTTTTCATTTTCTGAGATCCTCTTCTATTTCTTTTTTCAGAAAATTATAATTTTTACTCAATAGATCTTTTACTTTCTTTGTTAGATTGATCCTTAAGTATCAATTTTATTTTTTTGTATGCTATTGTAAAGGATGTGGCCTCTTATTTTTCTCTAGAGTGAGTTTGTTGTTTGTATACAGGTCTGCTATTATTTTTGAGTGTTGACTTTGTGTGCAGTTATCTTACTGAATTTTGTTACTACACTGAGAAATCCTTCAATGGAGTTTTGGGGGCCTTGTATGTAGAGTATCATGTCATCTGTGAATAATGATAATTTAACTTCTTCTTTTCTTTTACTGCTTTTATTTCTTGCTCTTGTCTAATTGCTCTGGCTAGTATTTCCAGCATCATGTTGAGTAGAAATGGTGATAATGGACATCCTTGTCTTGTGCCTGATTTTAGGGTAAAGGATTTCAGTTTTTGGCTGTTTAATATGATGCTGGCTGTTAGTTTGTCTTAAATGGCTTTTGTCATATTGAGGTAAAGACCATCTAGCCTGATTTTCTGTAAGGTTCTTATCATGAATGAGTGTTGGACCTTATCAAAAGCTTTTTCTGCATCTATAGAAATGATCATGTGATTTTTATTTTTGGCTCTCTTGATTGATATGGTGGATTACATTTGTTGATTTATGTATATTGAAGCATCCTGCATTCCTGGGATGAATCCCACTTGTTTGTGGTGTATAATCTTCTTGATGATTTGCTGCATCCTGTTTGCCAATATTTTATTGAGAATTTTTGCATCTATGTTCATTAGGGAGATTGGCCTGTAGTTGTCTCTTTTGGTTGGGTCTTTCTCAGGTTTTGGTACTAGAGTGATATTTGCTTCCAGGAATGACTTAAGGAGAATTGCTTCCCTTTCAATTTCATTGAAGAGTTTGAAGAGTGTTGGCATTAAGTCTTTCTTCAATTTCTTGTAGAATTCTGCAGTGAATCCATCTGGGCCTGGGCTTTTGTTTGTTGGTAAGGATTTAATTACATTTTCAATTTCTTTAATTGAAATTGGTTATTCAGCAGTTTTATGTCTTCTTGATCCAACTTTGGTAATTCATATGTTTCTAGGAATCTGTCGATTTCTTCTGTGTTATGGAGCCTATGAGAGGTTTTCAGAATAGGTATTGATAATCTTCTATATTTCAACAGGGTCTGTAGTGATTTCACCATTTTCATTCCTTATTGCATGAACTTGATTTTTTTATTTCCTTTTTAAAATAAGATTGACTAGGGGCTTATGAATTTTATTGTTTCAAAGAACCAACTCTTTGATTGATTCTTTGTATTTTCTTAGTCGCTGTTGTATTGATTTCTGCTCTCATCTTTATAATTTCCTCCCTTCTTTTGGCTTTGGGCTTGACTTGCTCTTCTTTTTCTAAATGTTTGAGGTGTAGCATCAGGTTGTTCATTTGTGTTTGTTCTGTTTTCCTGGTGTGGAAATTCACTGCAATGATTTTTCCTCTGAGGACTGCTTTCATTGCATCCCACAGGTTCTGGTAAGTTATATTTGTATTTTTGTTTGCTTGTAGATATTGTTTAATTCCTTGTTTAATTTCCTCTGTGACCCACTGATTGCTCAGGAATGTATTGTTCAATTTCCATGTGTTTGTGGGGTTTTTGCAGTTTCTTTTGTCATTAATTTGTAGTTTCATGGCACTATGATCTAATAACATGCCTGGGATAGTTTCAATTCTTTTGCATTTATTTAAGCATGTTCTGTGGGCTAGTATATGGTATCTTTTAGAGAATATCTCATGTGCTGCTGAGAAGAATGTATATTCTGATGTTGTTGGGTGAATCACTGTACCATATCTACTATATCCATTTGTTCACAGGTGTGATTCAGTTCTGTTATTTCTTTGTTGATTTTCTGTCTAGTTGATATGTCCCTTTGTATCAATGGTGTGTTAAGGTCTCCTGTTATAATTGTGTTATTGCTTATTGGATTTTTCATTTCTGTTAATGTTTGTTTTGTATAGCTGGATGCTCCCAAATTTGGTGCATATATATGTAAGATTATTATCTCTTGCTCTTGAAATTTTCTAGTATGTAGTGACCTTCTGTATCTCTTTGCATCATTCTTGGTTTGAAGTTCATGTTTCTGCAAACAGCATAGCTAATCCTGATTTTTTTTTTAAAAATTCCTGTTGCATGCAGTATTGTTTTCCATCCTTTGACTTCAGTCTGTGTGTTTCCTTTTGGGGTAGATGGGTTTCTTGTAGACAGCAAATGGTTGGATGTTGTGTCTTGATCCATTGTGCCAGTCTGTTTCTTTTCATTTTTTTTAAATTATTTAAAGAGAAAAAAAGCAAAACAGAAAAAGGGGTAGAAACAATACAGAGTTTCAGAGAAACAATAAATGGTAAGAAATCACTAGTTGATAAATTACGTATTGTCTTAGACATAGTTGTTGAAGTTACAAAATTAAAGCATATAAAGTGGACATTCAAACAGTGAGGCTGTAAACAGTTCTGTTCAATGGTTCAATAAAAAGTTAGCAACATGGTTATCAATCCTACACACTTAAACATAAATGCAGTTATATCCTTTAGAGCCCTTTCTTTTCCTCCTTTTGCTTTTAAAATCCATTATCTGTTTAGTTATATCCTGTTTCAGGTTGCTCAGTACCTTACTGACCTGTTTTGTTGTTGTTATTTACTTTTTAATCACCTTATATTATTCTGTTGCTTTGTTTTTGAGTTTCTCTCATCCATTCCCCATGGCTCCGCTTTGGTGGAGTTGGAGTTTTTTGGAGGTATTTTGTTATTTTGTTATCTACTTTTTTTTTTTTTTTGAAGGTAGCAAAATATAGCAGAACAAGACAGAACAAACCCATGAGAGGTAGTGCAGTGAAATTGGTACAGAACCTCACATCAGGTCACCAGGACAACAGCAATAGGCACAATATGTATATCCCGTGCTGTTCACATTAGCTGTTCTTTCAGGTACAGCAAAATGGAAGGAAATATCAAACTTACAAAAACAGAATATTGAATAGAGTAGTACCATTAATCAGAACTGAGCAAAACAGTGATAAAAATACTTGCCTTCAAAGAGATGGTAGAAGGAAATCCTCCTTACTTGCCACACTGCATACGTTCATCCTCCCAAGAGATACTTAGACCTCTGGCTCCAACTTGCTAATGGGGGGGCAGATATGGAGCAATGTATGATTTTTAGCCCACACACTGGCAGGCCCCCAGCTGCTTGCCAGGGTGGCGAGCTGGCTGTCTGTTCTGCCAGCGCCCCAAGTTCCAACATGATGCAGTGCTCAGGAAACACCGATAGTTCTCGCTCTGGAGTGGTGGCGGCTTATCCAGTCTGTTTCTTTTAATTGGTGAATTGAGGCCATTTACATTAATGACTATAACTGATATATGTTGGTTTATTGTTGACATGTTGTCTTTCTGCTGTTGGTTCTTTACCTTTCCCCTATGTTTAATTATCTGCCTTGCTTAGTGGTTTTTTCCTGTGTCTATCTAGAATGTCTTTCAGTATTCTTTGCAGGGTTGGTTTGGTGGTTATCAAGTTCTTCAACTATTCTTTGTTGTGGAAGTATCTTATTTCTCCATCTGTTTTGAAGGACCGTTTTTCAGCATTCACCAGTGTGGTTGGGAAGTTGTTTTCCTTTAGGATCTGAAATATTTCACTCCATGCTCTTCTTGACTTCATTGTTTGTGTTGAGAAGTCTGCTGTGATTCTGATAGGCTTTATTTTATAGGTGATTTGTCTCTTCTCTCTAATAACTTTTAATATTCTGTTCTAATGTTGGATTTCTGGGATGTTCATTATATGTCTGGTTGTAGTTTTATTTTGGTTATGGCTATTTTGAGTTCTGTATGCTTCAGTGATCTTTATGCCAGTTTCCATTCCCATGTTTGGGAAATTTTCAGCTATTACTTCTGTAAGTAACCTCTTGATATCATGTATGTTGTCACCTTTTTTGTTTATCCCTATCAATCTTATGTTGTTTTTCTTTACATCATTTTGCAGCTGTTGAATTGTTATTTCCTGATTCCCTGTTATTTTCAAAAGATCTTTCCTTTTCACTAGCTACAATCTTGTCTTCAGGGTCTGAAATTCTGTCTTCACTTTTGTTGAGGGGTTTTGCCAACTTTTGATGGAAAGTTTAATTTCCTGTATATCTCTTTGAATCTGTGTCATGCATTCTGTTTTTCTTATATTGTTCATTCAGAGTTTCCACATTTTTAAAAAACTTTTTTAAATTATGCCTTCTTTAGATGTGCTCAACATTTTCTTTCATTACATTTAACATTCCTTCTTTTACCTAGGAGATTATTTCTGATATGAGTTCTGTATGGCTTCCCAGAGTTTTTTCTTCCTTGTTATCATTTCAGGAGTTTCAGGTGTATGGCTTATGTTTTCTTCTCTGTCCATGTCTCCTAGGCTTGATTGGGATGGGCTGGAGGTTTGAGATTGCATTTTGCTCTTTTGTTTTGTCATTTTCCTATGTTTCTGTGTTTTGAGTGATGTTCCAAAGCTTCCCCATTTGCTGGGAATCATCTGGAGCACTTTTGGCTCCCAGAGCAGAAAGCAGGCAACTGCTATCTGCTTGGAGTTTACTGGGCATGGCCAAGTTAGGCCCTCAGGTGCCTCCTGTGTGTCCTCAGGTGATTTGGGATGCTGGGTGGGGCTCTTACCAGCCAAGAGGGATGTTCCAAAACTTCCCCTGTGTGTTGGGAATCACCCAACGCACCTTCAGCTTCCAGGGCAGAATGGAGGCCATCTCCGTGATTTGGGATGCTGGGCTGGGGTTCTTAATGGCTGGGAGTGATGTTCCAAAGCTTCTCCCATGTGTACATTTGGCTCCTGGGGTGGAATGGAGGCCATCTCGGTGATTTAGGATGCTAGGCTGGGGTTCTTACTGGCTAGGAGCGATGTTCCAAATCTTCTCCCATGTGTACATTCGGCTCCCAGGACGGAATGTACTTACTACTTTTAAAAGATCTTTGCTTTCCTGTTCAGTTCGTGCAATTTTTTCTTTGAGGTCTGAAAGTCTATCTTCACTTTTATTGAGGCAGTTTTGCCAGCTTTTGATGGAATTTTTGATTTCTTGGATATCTCTTTGAATCTGTTTCATGCATTATGTTTCTTATATTGTTCATTCAAAGTTTCCGTCTTTTTGCAGTGCTTCTCAGTTTTTTTAAACTATGTCTTTAGATGTGTTCAGCATTTCTTTTATTACATTTATCATTTCTTCTTTTACTTGGGAGATTATTTGGGATCTGAATTCCTTTACAGATTCCTAGAATTGTTTCTTTACTTTAGTTGCTATATTTCAGAAGTTTCAGGCTTACATTTTCTTCTATGTCCATGTCTTTTAGGCTTGTTTGGGGTGGGCTGGAGTTTGAGATTGCAGTTTGCTCTTGTGTTATTTTCCTGTATTCCCCTGCAGAAGCTGAATGCAAGGTCTCAGTTGTTTCCTGGGTTGAGAATATCTGTCCATACCACAAGAAGTTTCCTCAGTTGAGTGGAGGCCTTTAGTCAGGTCTTACCAGGTCCATAATGGTATACATAGGCTCCTCACATGTGGTGCATACGCTGGGCAGGCCTTCAGCACATTCCACATTATACTCTGAAGCTCCCTGCCTGCATGAGGTTCCTGAGCAGGAAGCTACCAGGTTCTGAGTGGCATAGCAAGGCTCAACAGCTAGATGAAGCAGGCTATACATGCCTTCAGCTCTTGCTGCATGGCACACCAAAGCTCCACAGCTGCTTAGGGTCACTGAGTGGGGCCCTATCAGGATCTGAGTGACGTACTGACTTTGTAAGGCTGGATAGGGTTTGCTGTGCAGGCTTTCGGTTTGCAACACAGAGTTCAGGCAATTCCACCAGCCATTTGGGGTCTCTGGGCAGAGTTCAACCAGGCAGAGGGACCTACCCGAAGGTCCCGTAGTGATTGAGGACATTGAGCATGGCCCTAGCAGGCTCCAATCAGTGTGCCAAGATTGCACGGCTGGATGGAGATCACTGTGCGGGCTTTTGGCTCTAGTGTGGAGTTTTCTTTTTTGGTAAGGTCCTTCTGATCAAAAACCTGTGGTTTTAGTATCAGAGTAATACTTTCTTGAACTTGGTCATATTGCTTCCCTTTGAATTTCATGAAAGAGGTTCAGTAATAGTGGCATTATATCCTCTCTAAATTTCTTGTAGAATTCAACAGTGAATCCATCAGGACTTAGACTTTTCTTTGTTGGTAAGTTTTTAAATTACATTTTCAAATGCATTGGGTTATTTTGAATTTTTGTATCTTCTTCTTGATTCAGCTTGGGGTAGTTCATATGTATGTAGGAATCTATCCATTTCTTCTGCATTTTCATCATATATGTTCTCATCTGTAGGTATTGATGACTGTCTGGATTTCCACAGGATCCATTGTGATTTCACCCTTTATATTTCTAATTGCATGAATTTAACTCTTGTATTCCCTCTTTTTGATAAGGTTGGCTAAGGGCTTCTTAATTTTATTTAATCTTTCAAAGAACCAACTCTTCAATTAATTGATTCTGTGTATTTTTCCTTAGTCTCCATTGCATTAATTTTTGCTCTTACCCTTATAATTTCTTTCCTTATATGAGCTTTGTGTTTGATTTGTTATCCTTCTCATACTGTTTTCTAGTTGTTGGTTCCTTGTCCTTCCTATCTGTTTAATTGCCTGCCCTGTGGTAGCTTCTATTGGTGTGTTCTTGTAATTGTGGTCTTTGTTTTCACTTTCTAAACTGTTCTTCAGAGTATTTTGGAGAAATGGTTTGTGGTTATGAATTTCTTCAGTTTTTTTGTCATGGAAGTATCTTATTTCTCCAATGATTTTGAGAGATAGTTTTTATGGAGTATATCAATCTGAGTTGGAGGTTGTTTTCTCTTAGGGCTTGAAATTTGTCACTTCAAGCTCTTCTTGATTTGAGGGTTTGTGTTGAGAAATCTGCTGTGATTTGAACCATATAAATATCATAGATAAATATTATAAGGGTCTAAGACAAGCAAGAGTTTGAAGTATGGCTAGAATTGTTTTGATTTTTCTCCAGATAAAATTTTGAACTATGTCTGGAATTCATCCTGTGTGGTTCCCATTGTTCTAGTTGTTTCAAGACCTTTTTCTTGGCCATTAAAGCTTATACCGTATCTACTGTTTACTAGATTGAAGTTATTCTTTTTATTTTCTTTTGTTGCAGTGGTAGAGACTGATCCCAGAGCCTCACAAGTGCAGAACATTATCACTGAGGCACATCGTGAGCCCTACCAGGTTAATATTAACATAAATTAAATCTTTTTTTTTTTTTTCTGTATCAGGAATCAAACTCACAACCTTGCGCTTGCCAGGCAGGTGCTGTGCTGCTGAGTTATATCTTTGGCGAGATAAATTAAGTCTTGGCCCCATTATTTATTCATTTACTTACAAGTATTGAGAGCCAAGTATGACAGTCTCCATACTGTACTATAAATTAGACATTGAGGAGAAAAAGACAAATCAGACCATTATATAATCAGACCATTATATAAATTATAAGGAATTTAATGTGGACAGTTATATATAAACTAAGGAAATAACTAGGTGTGGTGGCTCAAGCTTGCAATCCCATTACTCAGGAGACTGAGGCAGGATGATTTCTGCAAATTGAAGGCCAGCCTGGGCTACAAAGTGTGTTTAAGGCCAGCCTGAACTACATAGGAAAACCATATCTCTGTACAAACAAATAAACAAAGAAATATAAGTTCAATATGTTTTTTTTTTTTTTTTGCATTTAATGTGTATTAAGCCTTACCTTCGGTTTTAAGGTGGCAACAATGAGCTAAGCAATTCCATTGTGTGTGTGTGTGTATGTAGGAGGGAACTGACATCAAGGAAACTGACTGATGTATATCTTTTTTTTTCTTTTGTTTTTTTGAGACAGTCTCATGATGTTGTTCAGGCTGACCTCCAACTCACAATGTAGCCCAAGCTAGTGTTTTATTCATGGCAATTGTCCTGTCCCAGCTTTCCAGGTGCTGAAATTACAGGCATGTACCACCATGCCTGACTGATACATTGCCATTAATTCCGTTCAAAATATTTGCCTTTGCTCTAAACACTTATCTCATTATTCTTGCCACTTTCTATAGCAGTTCTGGAAGTCTTCTTTTGTGTCTTTAGTTGTGTTGTAGTAGGTGCCTCTATGTCCTGAGTCAGTTCAAAACATTTACCTTTTATGGTCATTTTAATTTGGAGAACAGCCAGAAGTTGCCAGATCTGGTGGTTAGGTGGAAGTGAATAAGGCAGATGAGAACATACTATAATGTTTTTACGAGCCTACTTTTCCATTGGGTGGCTTTTGGGAGTGGCATTCCTTATATTTTTCATCTCTCATGAAGGAGGACTTACAGAAAACTCAAATCATTTTGCAGGAAAATGGATATGCCTTGAGACTATAATGTTAAGTGAAGTAATCCAGACATATAAGCTTAAATATTGCATATCTTTTATATCAGGCATCAAATATATAAATAAAGTGTAAAATAAATGACTGACAATAAGAAAAAAAGAGAAAAAAGTTATAATCAAGTGTACCTTGATTTAATATAATTGTCTTATGTGTTTGTTTAACCTGTTAGTTTGGCTGTTCATCTGTGTTTATGATAATTAAGTTAATAAGTACTTATGAAATAAACAAATGAATCTGATGCTGACAAAAAAGAAAAAAAAATTAAAAGTGGAGACAGAGGGGAAGGGAAACAAAGAATTGAAATATGTGTATGTACCAGTTCCCTACAATGAATGTAAATTATGTACTGCAAACATGTACTAATAAAATTTTTAAAAATTAAGACTTGTGGTATATTATCATATACAGTATGTTACAATTTCTCGAGTACACATTTAGGGATAGTTATATGTTATTTATGCATTTATCCTTGGTTTTCTAATAAACTGCTACATTTTTGTACATAGTGATTATACCATTTTGTACTCCCAAAACAATGTATTGATGATTAAGTCACTCCCCATACTGGTCAATATTTGATATTATCAGGCTTATAAATGTTAGTTCATCTGGTGGGAGTATAGTGGTAACTGATTGTAGTTTGTTTCCCTAATAACATAATATTGACTCCTTTTAATGTGGATATTGCTTATTCATATGTTTACTTTTAACAAATTCCTATTTAAATCTTTGCCATTTGAAAATTTGTCTATTATTGAATTGTATGTGGGGTTTTTTGATATGTGTTCTTTATATGTTAGATATGTTTTGTAAGTAATTTCTCTGTTTATGGCTTATCTGTTTTCTTAGTGACATCTTTTGGTGAGCAGATACCTTAATATTTTTTGTGAACACTAAGTACATCAATTTTTTTTACATGGTTATTACTGTATTTTCTGTATTTAAAGACCTTTTTGCATGCTTTTAAATAATGAAGATACTGTCTTTAAAAATTTGTAATTTTAGCTTTTAGTGGTACTTGATTTAGTTTGATTTAATTTTCAAGTGTAGTATGAGATACAGGCCAAAGCTAATTTTAAAAAAAGAATAATGTATCTCTTCCTCCATAATTTCCTAAGACTTTCCTTTATTTGTTAATGACTTTTTTGAAAACTAATGATCATATAAGTATAGGTCTTTTTTGGAACTATATTCTATTTAATTGATCTACTTATGGATACTTGCATTGTTACCATACTGTGGCAATGATAGGAGCTTTAGAGTGAATCTTGAATTTAAGCAGTATTAGTGTTGCAGCATTTTTGCTAATATCTAAGATTATTCTTTGCATTGTCATATGCATTTTTAGAATCAGCTTCTCAGTTTCTACCAAGGTAAAAACAAACCTGTTAGAATTTGATTGGCATTGTGTTATCTCTTTAGAACAATTTGAGAATTGACATTTTAATCTTCAATCCATGATTGTCTCCATTAGATTATCCATTTGTTCATTCATTCATGTATGCAGAACCTAAGGTTGAACAAAGGGCTTTTGCATTGAGCTATGTCTCCATCCTTTTTCATTTTCTAGATTGAGAGAGATTTTTGCTAACTTGCTAATTTGCCCATGCCAGGCTCAAACTTGTGATCTTTGTTTCATCCTCCCAGAGTGCTAGGATTTTACAGATGTGTGCGATTACTACCAGCTACACATTGTGTAATTTTCAGTCTTTTGTGAAGGATTTTTAAAACATTTGTGTTCATGAATAATACTGATGTACAGTTTTCTTAATGGTGATCTCTTTTTTTTTTTTTTTTTTTTTGGTGCTGGGGATCTAACTCAGTACCTTGTGCCTGCCAGGGAAATGCTTATGCTGCCCCACCATACAGTTTTCTTATGTCTTAGATTTTGGGAGTAATGCCATGCTGCCTTCATAAAAAGTGTTGTAAACTCTTCTTTTATATTTTATTTAATTTTTATTTTAAAGAGAATAAAACAAAACCGAACAAAACAAATCAGAATGATGCAATCAATCAGCATGGGTTTTTGAAACAAAACAGCAGGATATCAACAGTGGCTACCATAATGTCTCTTGTTTTCTTTGAAATAGTTGACCATACCTTCACACACAATAATATCAAACATAACAAAATAGTATAAAACCAATCAAAAGAATGAAAGTATTACAGGACTTCAAAACCAGATAATAGGAAATGAACAATGGTTACTATAATACCTCATTTTCAAAAAAGTTGTCCATACTATCACACATAATACAATTAAATAAAACACAACAGAATAGCACTAATCAAAACAAAATAATAAAAACATTCATATTTTATTAAAGAACATTTATAAAACTACTGTTTGTTTCGCAGAACTTGATGGCATTCATTATTCACCAACAGTATGATCCTTTAACTGTCTTTGTGAGGAGAAGAATTTGATAAATTCAATTTCTTTAGTAGAGATAGGGCTATTTCAAAAATTTTGTTCAACCTCGCATCAGTTTTGATAAGTTATATTTTTAAAGAATTTGTCCAATTTATATGAAATGTTAAATTTATTCAAAATGTTATTTTTTTTAAAGCCTTAAGGATCTAAAATGATGTTCCCTATTTAGTTTCTAATACTGGTTTCTAATTCTTCTTTGTCTTCTTCCTCTTTTTTCTCTTCTTCATCCTTCTCTTCTCCCTCTTCCCCTACCTGTCTATGCCTCTCTCTCTCCACTTCCCATCTTCTCTCTCCTTTTCTTCTTCCCCATTTTTCCTCCTCCTCTCTTCCCCTTTTTTTCCTTTCCTTCTCTTCCTCCCTCTGCTGTCCCTTTCCTCTTTAACCTTCCTCAGGTTGAACTCTGGGTCTTCTTGAGTTACATCTCCAGCACCTCCCTTCCCTCCCAGTTTTCTCAAGGTCTTCTTCCTAAATTGTTCTTTGCGATCCTCTTGTCTCAGCCTCCCAGAGGGCTGTATAGGTGTGTGCCACCTTACCAGCTTCTTTTTTTATTGTAATACATTTAAGGAACAAATTCACTTACAATCATAACTTTATTTCTGTTGTCTGTTGTATGTCACTTTTAAATTTTCATTCATTACAAATCTTTTAAAATTTCAGTTATCATTTATTTACTTTTTTTCAACTTATGCATCATTCAGAAATGCATCATTTAACTGTCAATTCATAGGAATTTTCTGGATTTAAAAAGGATTATTGACTTCTAACTTAATTGCATTGTAATGTAATAAGAAATACTTCAAATTTTTGAAATTTGTTGAGACTTGCTTTATGGCCCCAAATATTGTTAATTTTATTACGTGTTTTGTGTACATTTGGTATATTCTGTGTTCTTTTGGAAGAACATTTTATATATGTATGTGTTTATGTGCAGTCGGTTCATGTGTAGTTCAAATCTTTTTTTTTTTCTGCCTGAAATTGTAGCTCTTGGCAAAGGTGTGTTAGTTTTGTAGGTTTTTCTGTCACCATTTAATCTTGTACTTTTATACATTATCTATTTTTAAATTTTGTTACTTGGTTGTTGTAATTTGGTTTGAGCGCTCAGATTTAGCATTAGGGTATTGAACCCAGGGCTGTGTGTACATGCTAGGCAGATACTTTCTCAACTGTACCTCCAGTCCCTTTCTTTGATAATGCTTATTGCCTTCAGTGGAGTTCACCTGTCAGTGATATTGCTGTGTAACTTCCTTTTACTATTGTTGGTCTTTGCATGGCATATCTTTTTCCATTATTTCATAATCACTTTTTCTGTGTCTATTTATAGTGTTTTACTGTATTTAACATAATAATGGATATAATTTGAGTTTAAATCTACCATCTTTTTGTTTTATATTTTATCCAGTTGCACCATGTTTCTTTTTCTCTGATGTTCTGTTGTCTTTGGTTATCAAATTTTAAGTTATTTATCTCTTCAGTTAATATTAGTGTTTTTTTTTAGATATTGAGTATATGAATTTTTGAGTTATTGAAGCCTGATATAAATTCTAGTTTATGCTATTTCTAGACAAAAGATACCTTAGAAACTTTAATTCTGTTTACTTCAGTCTTTTAGGTGGTATTACTATTTTTAAATCTGTATGTACTTTAATAATAGCCAGGCATGGTGGCACAGGCCTATAATGCCAGTATTGGGGAGGCTGAGGCAGGAAAATCACTTCAAGTTAGAGGCCAGCCTGGGCTACATAGTGAGCTCAGGGCCAGCCTGAACTCTATTACATAGAGAGACTGTGTATCAAAAAATTGAAAAACAAGTTAAAGTATTGTTTTTTTTTTTCCTTTCCTGTTCAGAGCCTATGATTTTTGTGTTTCTTTTAGTATTCTTGGTTTTTGTACCTAAAATTACATGTGTTTCATTGCTATTTTTCAAGGATTTAAAAAAAAATTGAATAGATTTCCTGTTTGGCACCTGTTTTCTTTCAGAATTTTGAAGAAGTCATTCTATTATATTCTATGATTTGTCACTTCTGATGAAAGTCATATGTTGCCTTTAATGTGTTTAGGTTTTTTGTCTAGCAATTTTAGAGATTTTTTTTTTTTGGTATGAGTTTAGTTTTTAGTTGGCTATGATTTGCTTGGAGTTGATGTTTTTCTTTACATTTATTCTTGTGTTTTATTATAGGCCTTATAAAGAATGACTTTGTATCTCATCAATGCTAGAAAATTCTTGATTTTTATCATTTTAATTTTTCCTAATTTTCTCATTCTTTCTAATATATATGGGTTCCATTCTCCTCTATATTTTTAACCTTTATTTTCTGTGCTTTGGTTGGTTTAGGTTTTATCTGTTGGCCTGTGTTCTACATGTTTGCTTTATGCAGCTTACTGGGCACCCCAAATACTGATAATAGTTTTGGAAACTGCTGTGAAAAAGAACAAAGACCAATTGTTGGAACAGTCTTTGAGGGAATACAGAGTTGGACTTTATTTCTGGATAGGACACAGTAACATATTTTGAAAATATGGTAAAAGTTGTTGAGAGGATAAGAGATGTTTTACAGACTACAATTGAAAGGATTTTCCTTGGATAGGTGTAGAATGTAGAAAGGTTAGACACTGACTCATGTATGTCAGTAGACTTGTGAAATAAAATTTCCATTAGCTTGCCAACAGAAAATCTGCAGGTATTATAAGTTGGAGGATGAGGATATTGAGGGATTGATTGATCATATGTGTGTGAGTGAAAAATGGGGTGGTGGGGAGCACAGACAGATGAAGAAGATTGTCCCAAGAATGGAGTCAAGAGAAAATAGACTGTATTTATAGCTATCTCATGCTTTTAAAAAATTATTTCTGTGTTTCCTCAATGATTCTGACTTTTTTTCCCATAGGGAAGTCAAAGTATTGCACTCTTTTAAATTTTTATTTAAAGAGAAACAAAAGCATATAACGGATAGAGATAATACAGAATTCCAAAAAAAAGATGAATAATAAGAAATCACTAGTTAATAAATTACATATTGTCCTCTTAGAAGTTGTTGTTCAAGTTACAAAATTAAAGCATACAAAGTAGATAGTCAAATAGTGAGAGTGTAAACAGCTACGCGTGCATGAACCTCTGCATGTATTTCTATCCATTCTGTATTAGAGGGAAAACAAAACTTAGCAAGACAAAACAAAACAAATTCCTATAAAAACATGAAACCAAAAAGTCCTATAAAACCACAGTACAAGGTAATCTACAATGATTACTGTGTTGTTTCTTATTATCTTCAATAGAATGTCTATATCATCAGGCATAATTGAATATAGCAGTATAATTGAGTATAGCAGTAAATAACAATATTAGTAAAAATAAAACATTGTATATAGTATAAAACTTCAAAGGCAGGTAATAATCAAACCAGAGTGGATATTCTAGTGGATCTTGTCATCTTCAGTGCAGTTGCCTATACTCTCAGACTTGATACTACTATCAATCATAACAGCTTTGAATAAAATCTGTCAATACAAAACAGCGATCCAACAAACCAGATTCAGTTACTATCAGTCATGGTAAAACAGTGTAGGTTTTACAGAGCTTTAGATTAAGTTAATAGGAAATTAAGGATGATTACCGTACTATATCCTGTTATTTTCAGGATTACTGTCTGTGCCCTCAAATCTAGTACAGGTAGAATGACTGGAACAGAATATAATACATCTAAGCAGAGTAGTGTGAGTAGTATAGGTTTTAAATCCTGGTTCACTATTAACAATATAGTGTATCAAGGCCATCTATGTTAAGAGATTCTAGCCATCCTTCTCTGCCTCATTTCTGCTATGCTATTTTTCTGCCTGTTTGTCTATTTTTCTCTTTCATTCTACTGCCTGCCCCACTCATTGAGGCCTTTCTGCCACTGTTCCTAAAATCTTGGTATTTTTTTTTCTCTCTCTCTAGAATGTCCTTCAGTATTCTCTGTAGGGTTGGACTGGTGGTCACAAACCCCCCCCAGTTCCTCTTTGTCATGGAAGCATCTTGTTTCTCCATTAATTTTCTAGTGACAGTTTTGCAGGGTACATCAATCTGGGCTGGAGGTTATTTTCTTTCAGGGCTTGGAATATTTTGCTCCAAGCTCTTCTTGATCTGATGGTCTGTGTCGAGAAGTCAGCCATGATCCTGATGGGCTTACCTTTATAGGTAAT